>PVIR01004082.1:0-31446 GCA_004026965.1 Petromus typicus
GTCCATTTAAGTAGAAATGATTCAAACTTATCATTTTTTATGGCAGAGTAATACTCCATTCTGTAGAAGAAACACAGCTTTTTTATCCAGTCTCCAGCTGATGGACACTTGGGTTGTTTCCAAGATGTAGCAATCACAAATTGGGCTGCTATAAACATGGGTGCACATATGTCACTGTGATATGAGTCTTTTAATTCTTGTGTGTATATAACTAGCAGGGCAATGGCCGTGTCAAATGGGACCTCCAGTCCTAACTTTTTGAGGAATCTCCAAACTGATCTCCACAGGGGTTGTACGAGTCTACAGTCCCACCAACAGTGGAGAAGTTTAAATTTAACATTTATCTCCTTCCCTGATTTTAGTCTGGCCCTGTCTAATCTATTTCTCTACTATTGTTAAACTGTGTTTCAAAATTAAAAATGAGTTGGAAATGTAGCTCAATGTGAAGGCCCTGGATTCAATCCCCAGTACCAGAGAAAAAAGCAAGTGTATTTCTTTTCCCAGAAATCTTGCAGATATCTTCCCTTAGCCTAAGCCAGGCATCAGTTAAACCTTCCCTCAGCAGTTCATCTTGGCTGTTTCCAGAACATACCACATTCTTTCCTGTGTGGAGTTATTTGACATATTGCTTACATTGCCTGGAATGGACTTTTTCTATTTTTATTCTCTCTCTCTCTCTCTCTCTCCCTCCCCTCCATACACCCTACCTATGATCTTATTTTCATTGTTTTGCCTAATTATTTCCCTGCTTCTTCCTCAGACGTTTTCTGTGAAGGTAAGTGGTATGTTTGTCTTGCCATTGTGTTTTTTTTTTTTTTTTTTTTTTTTTTTTTTTTTTTTTTTTTTTTGTTTGTTTTTTTTTTTTTTGAGACAAGGTCTCACTTTGTGGTTCAGGCTGACCCCGAGCTCAGCATGGAACTCACATCACAGCAATCCTCCTGCCTCTGCCTCCCGAGTGCTGGGATTACAGGTGTGAGCCACCACGCCCGGCACTGTGGTATGTGGTGCTGGTTGGTGCTGGGCGTGAGTCTCCATGCCCAGTATTGTATGTGGTTACCGGGGAATCGAACCCTGGTCCTTGCACTTGCAAGACAGGCACCAGAACCACTGAGCTAACTCCCCGGCCCTGTCTTGCCATTGTTATCAGCATCTGGCCAAGTACCAGTCACATAGCAAATACTGAACAAAATTCTTGCTTAATGAATTCTCATTAAGTGAACTGGTCAATGGTGTTTCTATTTACAGAAGATGAATATTAAATTTGCATGTTTTATTTTAATTTCAAAATTTTTGTTAGTTGGAAACTTTTGATTCAGTCTATATCTTATGCCATAATAATTATGATGTTAACTATTACTATATGGTGTTTTACCTTTTCATCTTTGAGGCTCAGTACCCAATGCCTGTGGCTATAAAGAGGAAAGATTTATTTATTTCAGTTTGCAGAGGTTTCAGTGCTCGTCAGCTGATTCCAATGCAGGGCAGCATGATAGAGGGGCAACAAAGAAGAGAAACACAGTAGCAGGTGCCTGTGAGAGAAAGATCAATGGAGGAAGTGGGGAGGCTAATTCATTGATGAACATCACATTCCCATGATCCAGTCACCTCTGCAAAATTCCTGTGTCCTAGACACTGCCCTTGGTGGAACCAAAACATTGTGTGCAGTGTGAATGCATGAGGCTTTAGCAGGACATCTAGATATAAACTATAAAATATAGCACAAGTTAAGGATTATTGAAAAGAGTGACAGTACAGTATAGTTTGGAGGAAATAGCTTTTGAAGTTATCCATATAAGGGTTGAGTCCTACGTCTAACATTTTAGTTCTGTGGCCCTCTAATCAGTTTTTTAAATCTGTACAATGGACTGATAATAGCCCTTGCCTCATATAATTGCTTTCAAGATAAAATATTCATATAGTCTACCAGGTACATATTACCTTATATCTATATATTGATTTCACATTCAACACATTTCTGCTGGCTCGAGGCACCAGTGGTACACACATGACTGTCTCGTGCTGCCTAATGGGACAGTCAGTCATTCAGCTACCACCAATGATCAGACCTCCCAGCAGCAAGACATTCAATTTATAGTTTTGTCATGTAATGTTAAAACCAAAAACACACTGAAAGTTAGAGTTGTGAAATTTCCATGACCAGTTCCTAAAAGGTAAAATACATCTTTTAACTCAATCAAGAGGAGTTTCTAGGCCACCATCTTGTCATACTACTGGATCATGAACTTTTGTATATGGCAACGACTCTGATAGAAATAACAGACCCATCCATTCAGAGGATATATTTTGACCATATGATGCATCCAGGCTTCATGCCAGGTGAGAGTGGGTCCAAAGATGATGCAAAGTACAGGATGAAGGAGGTTAGAGAAAGGGCTGGATTATCGTTCTCCATGTCCGAGCCAGTCGTACTGTGAGTTTGAAGCCAGAGTGAATTGAGTTGAGCACCCAGAGAGGCAGAGAGGAACTCTGTCAGTCAGTGTTTACTGAGCACCTGGGGAGTAAACAGAGCAGTAAACAGAACAAAGGCCCAGTTCTCTTGTAACTGTTGTCAGGAACAGTGGAGCTGAGTCTAGAGGATTCAGATTCTTCAATCATATTTTCTCAGTTCAAATCCTAACTGCCCCACCGTTCCATAGGGTCCCTCTGGCAAATTAATCCTCCTGCACCTTTGGTCCTCCTTTGTAAAGGGGGGTGCTTATAAACCTTGCATGAATAAACATAGGCAAATTTCATGGAATAGTGAAAGATATATAAGGAATGTTCTACATTAGCTATTTGTAGTATGCGCTGTGAGAGAGACAGGTAAGTAAATAGAAAGCAGAATGAGGGAACAGAGAATGTTAGTTTGAGGACAAGGTGGGCATGGGAATAAACCCTATATTTTTGGAAGATTTGATCTTCTACTAAAAAGTGACTTTTAAATGTATTCAAGAGACTGACTGCATCAAAACCAGGAAAAAAGAATATAAACACTGAAAACAATGCATTATTTCTTAGTAAAATCATTATTCATGTATTTTTTGTGAATCTTCCCCCGTCTAGGCTAAAATCTCGAATAGTCACAAAATCATCAACTAAAGGTTTTAATAAATCTTATATTGGGGGTATTTATAATGGACATGAATCCTCACTTCAGAGCAGTCAGCAGGTCAAAGTGACAAAAATGAAAACTGACTGGCTCATTTCTATAATAGACAGTAAAAACTCTTGTAAGAATTAAATTAAAATAAAAGAAAAAGTCAGAGCAGACAATACACAGCAACTGTAATGTTGATTCTAGGATATCAGCAAAAACTCTACAGTTTTTAGTGTACTTTGCCAAAGATGGGGAATTGTTGACTGACTTGAAGAAAAAGTATGTGAAAAGCATATTTGCTTTTTAGAGAGATGAATATTTATCTAGAAACTTCACTCAGATGAAGAAAGTGCTGGCTGAATGCCACTAGGGGTTAGCACAGGATTAGATTAAGTTGCTTGCCTGCCTGGCAATGCAAGGTTCTGAGTTCAATTTCCAGTACAAAAAAAGAAAGTTGAAGCCATTTGACCTTGAAATAATATTTGAGAAGCACTTATATAGTGTTGGCTCAAGGTACCACCATGTAATTATTTGCCCTTGTAACTACTAGATAGGAGATCTTAGCCAAGTTACTTGGCTTTTACTGCCTTAGTTTCTTCATCTGTAAGTGGAGATATAGCACTGCCCACCTCAGAGGGATGTTTTGAGGATTAAATACACGAAAGTGCTGATGGGAAAATGTCTTATTATCTTAACAAAACTGAAATGAAGATTTTAAAACAGTGAAATATTTTTGTCAAATATTTGTCATCATTGAGTCAAAGGGAATATAAAGCATTGATTGAAAATGAGCACAAGATCGTCAAATTGAAATAGCAACATTACAATCCTGTCCTAATGCCACTTTGCCCTACTAACATTATTTCTAATTTTTGCTAAATGAGGAAACTAATAGAGAGGTCTAGAGGCCTAGGTCACTCAGTGGATGAAAGAAACCAGGACTTCTCTGCCACCCTTGCTCCTTCTGACTGTATCCCAAGGGTCTAGCCAGCATAGTTGATATCTCCAGACTGGAAGCCTGACATTGGTAGAGGCTGAGGCATTCAAATATGAATTCATGCATGCATGTTACAACTAACCTAGTGAGCACATCATTTTGCTTTAGGAAATTTTATTGTCCTGTTCAAGGTACATGAGTTAGTTCATGTTTAATATGAATGAATATAATTTATTCTGTGTGGCTTTCTTGTGTTTATAAAGGAGTTTTCTGAAACCAGCATGCAATAGTCACTGGATATTGGTCAGATGGGACAAAGTCATAATTTCTTGACCCTTTTTATTATCTTTTCCCTTCATTTCTAAATAAGGATGCTCCAGTTATACTTAGAGCTTCCCAATAACATCTTACTAAGTTTGTTGATTCATTAATGCACTTAGTAATTTTTTTATTGAATAGATATTTTGTGAATAAGATTAATTTCTGTGAATTATGTGCTTCATGCAGAGGATGAGCCAAAAGCCTATCTTCCCTATGCCTGGCTAGTTGACAGTAAACTAAAGAAGATGATTTGTTGAGTTATCACCTAAAACTTCCTCTTGATAAAGATCTACAAGTTAATGCTGTGATCCTATCAAAAAAGATGTGCTCTAAGAATGGCTGCTTGGGTTGACCAGAAATATGAGCCTTTTAGCCTTTGGTACCAACGTAGCTGTTGGGTCCAGAAGTTACAGCCTAGAGCATTCAGGAGAAGCAGCTTTGGAGCCAGGATTTAGGGTCAAGTAAATGACAGCTGCCTAGGAAGGCAGGACACCAGCTGCATTAATATCTTGGTAAGTTTTGCTTTTCTCTTCAAAGAAATAGCAGCCCGTAAAGGCTTAATTGGTCACTTACATCCTAAAAAGAGATATAATGCTTTGTGTTTATTAGTGGGAGAAATTACAAATTGAGAGACACTTAAGCAAATGATTGTGATAGTTGTGGGAAGCATTGGTGTAGGCATGGGTTTTATCAGTGAAGTAGAGAGAAGAGAAAAGGAGTAATTATATTTAGTAGAAAATAGTCAAGATTTAGTGAACGAATGTGGGGGGTAAAGAAGAGGGAGGTATCATTTTTGTTATTTTGTGGTCCATGACAAAGGGCTTTGTTTTATTTAAAGTTTTTATTTGATTGTGTAGTATTCTCTTTGCCTAATATAGTGCCTCTGGTCTTCCTGCTGCGTAGTGTAGTTCATTTAATCCTGCAAGCATTTTAATATGACTGTGGGTAAGTTCTTCTTTATTCAAATGAGTTAGCCAAAAGTTGATGGAATATGATATTTTAATTGAATGATTCACATGTAGATTTTGGAAATATCAAAAAATGCCATTGCTTCCAAACTGCTTAGCAAATAGGAGCTGCTGCATAAGCTGCTTACACCCTTGGAGTGGTGCCAGTCTTCCACTGTCCCCTGGTCACCTCCCTGCAGATTCCTCAGCTCTGGCCCTGCTATTCTATTCACAGCCTTCCAAACACACTGTGAGGCTTTTCCCTCTACCCCTGCCTCTGTGTTTACACCTCTGGAATGTGGCCAGCCATCCTCATCCTCCTGGATCTACCTCTTAAAGCTTTCCTGTAGCTCTTTCTTTCCTCTTATTTTATTCATTTGATCATCTCATTTGGAAATTAATTTTTCTGTTTTCTGACATTTTGATTGTTCTTAATTAACTCCTTGTGTTAGTCTGAACTATAGACATTTTTTTAAAGGAGGATTTAGCAGTGTCATGTTATCTTATACATGTCTGATTTCACACACAGAACAAAGACCTAGTTCTCTTGTAACTGTTGTCAGTTAAATTTGGATGGATAGATTTGGTGGATTGATTTTTCTTGCAGCACTCAGTAGTGTTTTGTATAGTCAGAACATAGTAAATGCAAAAATCCATGTCAAGGGAAATGTCACTAGATAAATTCAGTTTTATTTTATGGTTCAGAAAGTACTACTCACACATTATTATCACTGTTTTTTTTTGTTCAATGTTCTCTTCACCAAAAGTTGTAGGGGTTGTGGCTCAATATGTATTTATTTTATGACTTGATAACTAATGGTTGATAACTATTTTTTGAAGATTTTTTTTTTTGAGACATTGGTCTCACTTTGTAGTTCAGGCTGGCCCTGAGCTCAATATGTAGCTCAGGAAAACCTCGCATTCATAGCAGTCCTCCTGCCTCAGCTTCCTGAGTGCTGGGATTACAGGTGTGAGCCACCATGGCTAGCATGAAGACATTTTGACTATGTTTTATCTGGTGCTGTATCCTCAGCATCTGGCATGATATATGGTGCTAGGGAAATCAATACAGATTTCTTGAAGGAATAAATGACTACCACTGTCACCTTTCTCTTTCATGAAAGCAGGGAATAGAATATGACATTATTTGGGTCAACCAGAAATGAGAAATTAAATGTGTTACTGTATTTTCATTGGTTAATATAAATTCTTCATGTCATCTAGACTTTTTCTTCCACTTACAGTATTCTTAATATACAAGGCTCAGATTAATTTGTTATGACACAGGGACATTGTCAGCTCTGTTGCATGTGGATTTGGATTTGCAGCTTCACAAGGTGCACATGAGAAATATTGCATGTACCATTGTTTAATGATGGGTGAGAGGACCTGTAACATCTACATGCAGATAGTTTCCTCTATAAAAGACTATTAATTTGAATAGAAACATTAAAATTAGGGGATTATAGTAGCATCTGTTGCTCCGTCTGTAGTTCCTTTTTGAGCAACACTCTTAGACAAACTTGGTTTACTTTTAGTCCAGCAAATGAAGGCCAGCCCTTAGAGGAGTCTTGTCCATATAGCACAATAGTAACAGTTTGGAAGGACAAGTGGAAGAAGTTGAATTACTGTCAGACAAATTTTTTTGTTCTTTTTATCCTAACTGCTTGTTTAAATATCAATAGAAAGTCACTTAAAATATAAACTATTTGCCCAAGCAAGTTGTATAGTCTAAGAACTCAGGAGCAAGTGGTTGAGAATGCCTACCCTTAGCTAGCCACACATTCCTGCTGGTGAAGTTTTTGTACCATGTCTTTGTTTCCCCACCATATGAGGATGTTAAAATATACCACCTACACATTTCACACGAGTGAGCCCAGATAAAGACATGGATGTTTGTAAGCATCCCCAGGGGCCAGGAGGTGAAGTTATTCGAGCGCTGATTGTTATTTTATCGCTTTGGCTAAGGGCCAAGGACAACAAGTTCTCATTTTCCCATCACCTTACAGTTTCCAATTACAACTTAGACCCTGAAGGTGAAAGGGGTTCTGCTTCTCTTCTGAAAGTGCTCTGTGGACTTGATACACTCTCCTCTGGGCCTTACTTCCTCCTCATTTGGTAAATGAAATAAATTGAATCGTGGTCTACAACTGACAGCCTGTAGATCTGTTCTTGTTATCCAGTTCAAGTGTTTTTCTTTTGATTTTGTTTTGCCTCATTTTGAATATAATTATGAATCTCTTGGGATAGAGTGTCTTCCTTCTCAAGTTTGACCAAAACTTTGCTACTCTGTCATCTACACCTGTGGGTTTTTTTTTTTTTTTTTTTTTTTTTTTTTTTTTTTTTTTTTTTTTTTTTTTTTTTTTTTTTTTTTTTTTTTTTTTGGTGTTTTTCATTCTGTTCCAAAAGCCTACAAAGCTTAAGAATGGATATAAACTTCAATTATTCAATCAGTGCTTGAATAACTTTAATTTCTAAAGTACTTCCTTGTAATAAGTATTGTTCTGCTAAATCTGCACGTATTTCCCGTTGAAGAAAAGCAATTATAATATAAAGTACAGTTTAGAGAACCACATAAGTTTGGTTGTTGTTTTATTTTGCAGTACTAGGCTTTGAACCCAAAGAATGCTGAGGTACATCCCCAGCTTATCTTACTTTGAGACTAGACCTCACTATTTTCCAGGCCAGCCTGGAAACTGTGCTCCTTCTGCCTTGGCCTCTCTAGTTGTAGAATTATAGCTGTGTAACACCACAGCCAGCTATATTCCTTTTTGAGTTGTAGATATGTCAGTCATATTTTCACGGGCTTTCCTTAACTTTTTAAAATTGAATTCTTTATTGGTATGTTTTATATATACTTCATGATCTTCCTTAACTTTTTACTCTGAAAATATACATGTATTTTTCTCACTTTATGATAATTTGACTAATTTAACTTGATACATTTTTTTTTCCTAAAAATGTAAAACAAAAGTAACTTGAAAACACCAAGTACCATATATGAAATGTGGTCAAAATATACGGTGAGGGAGCTGGGGATTTAGCTCAGTGGTTCCGGCGCCTGTCTTGCAAGCGCAAGGGCTGGATTTCTGTCCCTGGTAACCATATATAATACCAGGTGTGGAGATTCACACCCAGCAGCAATCAGTACCTCATACCACAATGCCAAACGTGGTAACTTATGCCTGTAATCCCAGCACTTGGGAGGCAGAGGCAGGAGGATTACTGAGTTTGAGGCTGAGCTCAGGGCCAGCCTGAACTACAAAGCAAGACCCTGTCTCAAAAAACGACAACAACAACAAAAAACAAAACAAACAAACAAACAAACAAAAACAAACAAAGAAAACCCCCACAAATATATATAAATGGTGAATGTTTAAATTTTTAAAATTGATTGCAATAAAAAACACATTGGCCTAGGGGCCGGGGAGTTAGCTCAGTGGTTCCGGCGCCTGTCTTGCAAGCGCAAGGGCCCGGGTTCGATTCCCCGGTAACCACATAACAATACTGGGTGTGGAGACTCACCACAGCAGCAACCAGTACCACATACCACAGTGCCAGGCGTGGTGGCTCACGCCTGTAATCCCAGCACTCGGGAGGCAGAGGCAGGAGGATTGTGATGTGAGTTGGAGGCTGAACTCAGGGCCAGCCTGAACCACAAAGCGAGACCCTGTCTCAAAAAAAAAAAAAAAAAAAAAAAAAAAAAAAAAAAAAAAAAAAAAAACAAAAAAAAACAAAAAAAAAAAAAACCACACATTGGCCTTAATATCCCTTAAAACACACTATTCCATCATTCCTGCTACTTTTTGAAGCATTCTGTAAGTCCTCTTTCCTATGATCGAAATATGGCGATGATGAAAGCTGCTGCCGATCACCATCCAGCGGAAAGACCAGATTAAAAACCATTATTTTTGTCTTCATCCGCCTAATTCGCTGGATCTGGCACTGATGACTTTTGCTTCCTCTCCGCAATCAAACTGATCATAAAAGATAAACACTTCCAGTTGATTCAGGCGATCCCAACAGCCATGAGAGTCTACTGACAGACAAGTGTGAAAGGACTTCCAGAACAACTTCCAGAAGGGGCAAGAATGATGAAACAAGTGTGTCTGAAGTACTTCAAGGAGGATTAAATGGCCATGCATCTTGGACAGTGATAAATTAAAAAATTAACATTCATATTTTTTTGACCACAACTCATATCTGTTGGGTGAAATACAAATATTCTTTATGAAAATAAAATTTTCTCTATTCTCCAAATGTTTTAATAAAGTAATTATCCAAGTGATCAATGCATTTGGGGGTGTTTATTTTGAAAGTATTTTAGACTTATAGGGAAACTGCAAAAGGCATTACAGAATGTCCTGTACACGCTGCACTCAGCTCCTTCTTTTGACATTCTGCACCACCCAGCACAGTCATCATAATTATGAGATTAGCCACAACCAGAGTTAGCATTTTTGTCTCATTTCTAGTTGCCCTATATGAGTTTTATCATATTTTAGCCAATTTCAAAGAAACACTCTTTTATCTATAGTAAAGAATTGAGAAGATGATTTTTATTTTGCGTTGTTAGTTATGGAGATGAAGTCTATTTACATTCCTTGTATTTTTCTACTTGAGCACAAATGGACTATAATTTGCCGTCCAACGTAGGAAGTTATCCACACAGTTCATCAAAAACAGTAAAATCTACTGTTGGTACAAGAAGTTCTAAGTTCTGTGTGGTGAGGTTCATAGCAGTTACTCTAATGCTTTTACAATTTAGTTTTATGTTTTTGAGTCAGGGTCTCCCTAGTTCAGACTGGCTTTAAGCTCACTATGTAGCCTAGGCTGAACTCAAATTTGTGGTGATCCTCCTTCCTCAACCTCTTGGCTGCTGGGATTAGAGGTGTGTGTCACCATGCCCACTTTAGTGCTTTTTAAAAAAAATACAGTAAATCTTGTATAACTAAAATGGTGATTAACTTTAGTGGCACTGAACTTCTTTACTATTATTGCCTAGTAAGTTCTGGTTTTTAACCAATAAGCTAAATATTAGTAGGAAAAAGATAAGTGTGAGGTTTGAAAGTATTTCTCGTAGTGATTTAAAAGACTTTCTGTTTTATATTTAGTAAAATGAAACTATTAAGAATCTTGTGAGCAGTAAGATAATCATGAAATAAAAAAGATTTCTGTGTGAAGGATCTAAAAAGTATACCTCAAATACAGTCCCAAATGGGTTTATGTTGCAAAACTTTGAGTACTTATAGTCAATTAGGTGGTTTTGCTGTGGCCTGGATTCTTTCTCTGTCATGTATGTTTACCTTGCAATTAATAAGAACAAATGAGGTATGTGTGTCTGGGGACTTCTTTAGCATTTACCTAAGTTTTAAATGACAGTGGAAGATAGGAATTTCTTTTGGAAGTTTTTTTTAGAAATGAGTTAAAAAGTTCAACAATGAGAGCTGTAATTCTGTCTGTACTTGAATGGGTTTTTAAACATCCAACTCCCTGGCTGCCCTCTGAGGGGAGAAACATCTTCCCCTCCTGAGAGAGTGAGTGTTCACGTCTCATGACCGATGTGGACAAAGCAGAGGCCGAAGGTTTTCATTTGTGAAGCAGTCTGCATTCGGTTGCTACATGTAATCTTCCACCACTGTGTCACACTCTTCTGATTCAAAAACTCCAACAGCTAAATTTTAGCTTTAGCATTAGAACTGAAGGGAAATCCATAAGGGTACAAGTGTTTGTGTGTTGTAATTTCCTTGGACTCATTCACCCATAAACATGTTCTGCAATCCGTGGTTTTTTATTTCTATTTTTAGTAGTGGAACCTTTTCTCAAATGAAACTGTACAGAGAATCCCAGAGAAGAAAGAGCTTCTGTTTAAGAAGGGAGCCCAAGTTCATGCCTCCTTGGCTAACTTCCTCCCCAACCCCTCCCGATCTCCATCGCCCTCTTCTGGTCATGGTTGACAGTTAAGGAAAGTCCCCTCAAACTCTATACTCAGAACTGTGGATCTGACAGAAGATCAACTAAAGTTATTGTGAAAACAATCTGCTTATTTTAAAACATAGAGTCAAGAATTTAGACTAGTGCTATTCACTTAGTATTCAGGGTTGCTGGTTCATGAAGGTATAAGTACAGAAAATTTACAGTAATTTAATATTGTCATGCCATCAAAGTATAGTGAGCTTGTCTTACGAGATAGGATTAGGAGCAAAAGTATCAGTCCACATTAGCTTAGAAATGAAAATAAAACCTATTCAACACCAGCAGTTTCAGAAGCACTATTGATGAATAAACACTTCGTTATGTGGAATTATCATTTTCTGCCACATGACTGCATACATGAGCTAATTCCGGAGTGCACATAGGATTACTATAGTATCAATTAATTTGGTTTTCAAAGGAGCTTTATGGGAGATTTATCAAACTACAAAGAGTAATGACATAATTTTTAAAAATATAATCCTTTTATGCATTCATCCCTTGAACAAGTCTTTGATTCAATAAATACTTATTGTTGGCCTATCTTGTATTTAGTAAGAGAAACCCAACCCCTGGCCACAGAAAGCAATCATGCCACAGCGACACAGTCCTCCCAGTTCTCAGTGTGAGCTGTACAAGCTGCTCTGAAGAAACCCAGGGGATGACAGAGTCTCTAGGCCTAAAAATAAAGAGCTCTTGAAAAACTAATCATTCACAAACTGAAAAAAGTACTCGAGTCACTCCTTACATATTGTGCATTGAATATTTTTTTAGTCCTTGTACTATGCTTATTGCTGAAGCATGTGCTTTTTTACGTGTGTCAGATATATTTGTGGATGAGATAGACACAATCTGCTGTATGGGGATTATGGTGCAGTGCAAGGAAACCAATAAATGGAGAAGAGAATATCCAGTGTTGGTGAGCTCCAGGGGGAACAAAGCAGGCACTGTGCTCAGTGTGTGGATGAGCTTTTGTCAGAAGCTCCTCAGAGGAGACCTCTCCCAGGAGGATCTGAGCAATGATCCAAAGGATACACAGAGGTTATCCTGAGGATGGGGTTGGGGAACTACACACAGCAAGTGGAAAGCTGTAAGGCAAGAATAAGGTGGCCTAGCTGGGCCTGGCGAGTTGATGGCTACAATCTTAGTCTTTTGTTTTCCTGTAATGCAACATCACAGACCAGGTATTACATAAACAAAAATTTATTTTCTCATACTCTAGAGGCTTGGAAATCCAAGATTTCCATCAGGTTTGTTGTCTGACAGTGCCCATTCTCCACTTCCAGGATGATGTCTTCCATCCTCCAGGAAGGGAGGACGTTGTTCCTTACCTGACAGGACTGAAAACAAAAACAAAACCAAACCAAACCAGAGAACAACTCCTGAAGGTCCTTTAATAAAAAAAGCATTACATATCACTTCTGAAAGATCTCACATCTTAGTACTGTTACTATGGCAATGAAATTTCAGTATGAGTTTTGGAGGCCCCCAACACCCAAACCCAAGCAGTCGGCATGTTTATGGGTTCATTCTTCTCATTTGAATGTCAACACGGCTGAAGTGGGGTGAGCAAGAAGGAGAGGCCAGAGGGCCCAGAGTGGTCAAAATCAGGGTAGAAGCAGTCCCCCAAAGCAGTACAGGAGCAGTGTAGGCCACAGAGTAGTGTCATATGATGTAACGTGGAAATCCCCTGGGTTTCTGTGGATACAGAGGAGCACATGTGGTAGCAGAAAAATAAGAGGTTCTGGGGCCATAATCCAGCAAGAAGGATGGTAGAACAGGGCAATATCAGCTGGCATGGAGAACAGGGAGGGCAGACAGGTCTCTATTGTTGGCTTGAATGTGGGAAGCGGAGGAAAGGGGATCAGGTGAATATGATCAGATGCATATGATCATAATGTATATTCAAATGTGTACTCAGAATGATGTACTAATCATATATAATGATCCCTGGACCTCTGTGTTCATAAAAGGGTGGTGGCTTATGTCATGAGGAATACGGAGTCATTCAGCCCTGGGAGTAAGGGGTTGAGAATTCTATTTGTAGCATGCTAAATTTGGGATGCCTGTCAAACATCCAGATGGTGACTTTGCAGATGCAGAGGCCCAGGACAGGGTTGGGCCAGACTTCAGGGTAGTGTAAGAGATCACGTAGGCAGTGATGGTAAACCTTCTAGAGCTTTTCAACTTCACTGCCCTGCTGTGGCACATGTGCCATAGGTTCGCCACCACCTCCCTAGAGAAAGGAAGGAGAGTAAGGGAAGAGAAGGAGAGAGGAGAGGAGGGAAGAGGAGGGGAGGGAAAGGAAGACAAGAGAAGGAGAGGGAAAGACAAGCAGAGGACCAAGAGCTAAGACATCTGCTAGAAGGTTATGTTAGCACCTGGAGAGGCCAAGCACCTGAGGCAGGAGATTCGACTCAGTATTTGAGAACTACTTCAGTGTATGCCTTGTTCAGTTTGGATCTGTAGTGAATATATGTATACCCTGATCATCTGTAGGTCTCTCTCTCTCTTTCTCTCTCTCGTGGAGTTGCTGATCCCAACGCATAATTGGGGTACTCTGCCCAGAGTTTCACTGATCTCTTAGGACAGTGTGCCTGGGGAATTGGCTTCACTGTTCTTTTCCTCCTTACAGCTGCTTCCTGTGTCCCTCCAAGGCAGAGTCTCTCTACCTCTGGACAGGTGTACCTTGGAATCTACCATAAAGGTTCTTAGCAGTAGCTGAAGGCTAGAGGCCTCTGAGGCTGCCTTCCTCTCCTCTCAGGCACAGTTAACTCTTTGTGGGGTGGGACAGAAGCATCCTCAGAAGGGGCCTCAGCCTCATGTTTCCTGACCTCCTTAACAAATTGTCTGGCTCTGGGCAACTGACAATACACACTGCCCTTCCCTCCCCCGTTCTTCATTTGCATGGAACATTCATTTCCTCTTAAATTTAAAAATGAGATTCAATTAAATATTTTGAACATTCCCAACTTCCCAACATTTTTCAGAGTAGTTTCCAGTTTATCAGCCATCAAATGAAAAGGATTTTATTTTTCATCCTACAGGCAATTATCGGTTTCTACTGATTCTGGTACATTTGTTTGCTGTTTAATTAAGTGTAATATTTCTAGAGAGTTATCTATATTCACTCTTCCAGCTCATGAGTACATGCAAATCTCAGACTGATAAAACTGCTGGATGATTATTTCCTGCTCACATATCCAGTCAATAAAATGATGGGGATTAACAAGAAATAAGATAAGGCATTTAGAGGGTTTGCTGGTGGTAAATGTGTTCTCTTGGCAGGAGGCTGGGAGCTTTTCCACCCTTTGGTGTGTGCTCCCCACGTTGGCACCTACTCCCACTTTCCAAAGCAGTCCAGAGGTATGGCATGAGCAGGAAGCCAGCCCAACAGCAGGTCCTATGTCTACGTGGAATTTTCCTTCTGTTATTGAGGAAAAAGCAAAATTGTGCTCTATTCATTTTGACTGGATTTGCATTTATTTTGGAACTTTGAGGAATATTTAAAAATCTCTATATGGAAAGCACTTGAGTCTTTTGCTTTTAAGCACTAATTTACAGATCTTCCCTCTTCCATTTGACCTTCTGTCCTTCCTCATCTCTTTTCTTTTAGACTAAAGCAGACGGTAAATCAAATTTCTGTGTGAACCACTCACAAAATGTGTTTTGAAGGCCACGAGTGAGTTTTGTTTGCTTGTGCTGAAACAGCACACTCACGATAGCCTCCTTTAATGCTGAACAGCTTTCAGCATGAGATCAGACATAATAAACACTCAATAGTTCAATAAACAATTATTGAGTGAGTGAGTCTGTGGTCTTCATCCAAGGTGCAGTCTTAAGGTGTTAATATTGTGCCTTTTCTTGTGTGCAATGATGAAAGCTTTGGTCATCAACAATTATCAGAAAAATAATTTAAAATTCTTAATTCATTTTTGTGCACATCACATTTTGTGCACATCACAAAGTTAAATTTCTCTGTGCTCTGTTGCAGTGAAGCATACACCGATGCATTCCATTTCCGGCAGCTACCTCTGAAACACTTGGATTTTGACCATAGATTTCACAATACATTGAAGCATGCAATTAGAAGACCTTAATGCATGGTTCCCCATGCCTTAATTAAACCTAGAAGTCAAACTGTTGCATTGAAACACAACTGGAAAAACATTTTATACAGCCAGTTGAAAGAAACCAACTTTATATTTATTCATATTTGGTGTTATTGAAAGTATGGGTGGTATCTTTAACTTTCTTTTTTTTTTTTCTGTGCTGGAAATGAAAAAAAAAATAGACTAGAAATTAATCATGGGTAATAAGCAAACAAATTGTTCCGAAGTGTCTATTGGTGTACTCATTTCTTTTGAGTGAGGGTGAGAAACTGTATTCAAGTTAATGCTAGGAAAGTTGACTGTGAGAATACTGAAATGCTTAATTCTGAGGACTGAGACGCCCATCGAGCTGTATTTACAGGCTGGCCAGTCTCCCTGTCATGTAGTTGGTTCCATCCAAAGGGATTGTGTTTCCCAAAAGAACTTATAACTGGGGTTGAAGTATACAAACTCTCAAGCTTTTGGAGTTCTGGCAATATGGCCACATTTGCTGTTACACTTGACACTGAGTGTGTATTCGTGTGTGGGCGAGGCTTTCTCTGAAACTCTGGATCAGAACCATGATGAAAGGGAACCTTTCAATTGCCAGCATATAATTAAGAATATTTCTTGAGAAAGAGGCGTGGGATGGCATAAAAGCATCATTTCAATTCCAGGAATTTATTTATAGGCATGTATTTTGAAAACCCAAAATGAAATCACTTTTTCTGACATGCAGAATAATATCTATTGGGGAGTGGGATATTTAAAAAAAAGAAACATAGCTTCATGGGCTACTGTAAGCTGTGACCTAAATGTATGTAGGGCCTTTTGAAGACCAAAGGTATTTATATTACATTTTATTATTTTATAGTGATAAATATTATTTTTCTTTATTTAAATGACTGTTACAAGTGAGTTTTATCTGTACCAGCTCACATTTTTCCCTGTTTTATTATGAAAGGAATGCGATGTTAATTCTGGGGCACTGATGTTTTACAATGCCTGATCAAGACAAAAAACTGAAGAGCACAGAAAAATTCACTGATCAAAAGCAGCAAGGAATCACTACCAGGTAATCCTTCCCTGAGTTTTTTCTAATTATTAACCAAGGCATTGGGTAGTGAACAGATTTAATAGCATATTGAGAAACTGAGTGTATAGACTCTCAGCAGTTGCTACCCTGGACTAGAGTTATTGTGTGTAGGGTTGTCTCTGAAAGTAGGCCTCCAGCTAGCAATGGCATCTGTGGGTAAAATGACCTTCTTCATCCTGTGGGTTGACATTGTGCTATTCTCTTTCCTAGGGACTATTCAGATCTTAAACGCCTCCGGTGCCTTCTGAACGTTCAATCGAGCAAACAACAGGTAATGTTTTCAATGACTGCATATATGTTCATAGAAGAGAAATCAGATGTTTCTGGAGGGATCCACCTACCATCTCCCCAAACATGATATATCCAGTTTCTTTCTCTTGCTTCTTCTGACTGTTTCTCTCATCGGCCTTGACCTGCCCCCCATGGCCTTTTGGTCCTTGTCCTCTTGGCAAGCACCCCACTTTATGCCATGTTTGTCATTGAGTGTCCCAACTGTCAAACTTTTGACATTTTTGTCTTTAGACAGCAAATTCTCTTCTTTGAAGCCAGTATTTGCCTCTTCAAAGCTTTAGGGAAACTGGTCTTCCCAAGATAGTTTACCATATTTCCATCCCGCCATCCTTCTTCTACTGCAATACCATTCTTGACACTTGCTGAAAATAGTTTTGCATCAAACAGAGAGGACAGGAGTGAGTTTTGACTATTTTAAATAACATTTTAAGATTTTTATATTAAGGAAAGTATAGTTCTGTTGCTTTGTGTCTAAATTTTTCTTTTTAGCATTTCTCCTATATGATTTTTTAAAGTCATGAGATTAGAGGTCCTCCATGGAAGTTTGGGGACACAGAGCAGGGCGATGAATAATGACAAGTAGTGAGCACTTACCTAGTACTATCAAGTAATAAATGGAGGGCTGGGACTTGAATTCTGGTTGTCTGGTTCCAAGTCTACTATATTATACTCATTTGTGGAAATTTGTTTAAAGAACTCTTGCAGCTGGGTAATGTAGGTATGATTTGTTGTTGTTGTTAAATCTACCAAACTGACCAAAGACCTACAGTATTCATTTATTTATTCTAGAGAATGACTTTCTAATGATTTGATGGCATAAGAGGGTTAAGTAAAGATGATTCCTATTTAAGGAAATACAGTATATCTGATGTTTTGCCTGCATAAATCTGCCTACCTATTACAACTTTCACTTTTATGAGGGAGGAAACCGAGGCACAGAGAAGTAAAAGGACTTCTCTAAGTGCATGCGACCTACTAATGGAGTTCTGAGTCCAGATACTCTTATCTTTGCCATACGCACCTCTGTCCACTGAAATGTGTTTTAAATGAGTTGAAAGACTCAAAGTTGAGAAAATGTTGAGTTGAACATTTATTTGGTGTAAAAAAAATGTGTTTAGAGTATCTTTTCTCTAGGAGCCATTTTTTTTATATTATCAATCCTCTAATCTCAGGTTATATTGCCTTCTTGTCTATCTGTTATAGCAGTCACATTACTCTTTGTCTATCTTTATACTGAAGACAAAACAGTTGAAACAATCTCCCAGCTCCTCCCACAGGTCTTCATGAATGATTTGCCTGAGATCAAGTCCATTTTTTCTTGCAGAGGTAAATAATGTGACTCAGCCTACAGTTTCAGTTGTAATTCCTATTTTTTCCTCACTGTACATGCTACAGTGGAACCATAATATCAAAGATTTCTGCTTTTTGCTTTCTGTTGTCTTTTCTAAGATTTCTTCCCTACAAATTCTAGTTTCCAAGACCCAAATCTAATGATACCACTGCTACATATTCCTTGTTCTAGAAGTGATCTCTCTCCTCCCAAAGCATCTTCTTACACCACATTAATGCTATCTTCTCCCTGGCTTGGAAAGTTCTGTCTATGTGCCCTCACAATATCTCCTGTTCAGCAAGTCTTTGGTCAGTTTTTCTTAAATTACATCATGACCTGAGAGTTGAATCAGCACAGGGTATACACAAACCTCTGGCCTGGGCAGAAGAGACTGCAGTGGTGTTTAGCTTTTTTTGTTTTGTTGTTTTTCAAAGTTTTCAGTTTTGAAGTTCAGCCTGACTTGATTTATTTTGTGCCTTTCAACACCACTTCTGTGCTAACACCTGGCAGGCTCGTTTAAAGTTAATGATTTCTCTGTCTTCTAACCAACTTTAGAATTTGCAATCTGTTGTCTGACAAGTTCCCATGGCGTATCTTTCTCTTAACTATTTCACAGATAGAAGAATGCATATTTGTAAGTCCTGAATTATTCAGAAAATAGATCCAAGACAAAAATGATAAAAAAACTCTCTTCAATTAAGTGGTTTCCAACATTTATTTCTGTTTCCCTCCATACAGCTTTAATGTGTTTTTAATTATGAAATAAATTTATTCTGAACATCCTTTTCTCCTTTCATAGAATATTGTGGAGACATTTATAGGATTAGGAGGATTCTGGAAAGAGTTACTCAAGAATTCATTTATACCTTGCTTGTTCCAACGAAACTGTAAAGAGTAAGGATATATAAACATTCAAAGTGAAACCAAACATGAAAGGAAAACAAGAGCTGGGAGCAAACTAGAGTTGGGGTCAGGCAGAAATGCCTAACAAAATGCACCAGGGTATCAGTCACACATTTGGCTCTAGAATTTCTAGCACTCTGTTTGGAAAGGAATTTGGAATTGAGGCCTACTCACCTGAATTGGTGCTCTGACATGATGTGGCTTGTTTTGTTGTTGTTGTTGTTGGTTTTTTTTTTTTTTTTTTTTTTTTTGGCAAATGGGAAGATGGCCAATTACTGGTTTTGGAGCAAATTTCCCATGTTGGTATAGGCCAAGTTGCAGAGAACTGAATGTCCTTCCTTTACATCTCTAATGAGCCAAAGCCCTCTTCCCTCACTGTTGCCTGGGGTTGCTCTACTTTTGCTCTTTGCCCCGACCATATGCTCTCTCATGTCTTGCCTCAGCACATTCGAATCTGAAGTAGGACATTCTCAGAGGCTGACAGACCTGAGCATAGAGATCCACTGAGGAGGAGAGACTCTATTCAGTGCAAGCAGGGTTAGAACAGTCACAACCCAAGTAAACCAGATAATTCAAGAAACAGAACTGTTCTTCTGTTGTTGAAGGAAAATGAGATTAAAAATCTGGTGGAGATTTCATCTGAGGTTTTCACAAATCTTGAAATATTCTGCCTAAATTTAAAAATCAGACCACCTGCCTACAATTCTACTTGAGAGACACAGGAAGCAAGATATGTATTTGCATTTAAAAAAAAAGATGGAAGAAAGAAGATCAACTGCCTTGAAATAAGAGGTTTTGCTTGATGTTGTGGGAAAGATACCTATGGGGTGTGGAGGTTTTTTTGTCTTGAAGAATGATGAATAGGCAAAAGTAAGAATGGTGCAGGGCAAAACGTGGTTCTGGGTAAAGAGCGTAATGGATGTGTGAACTGTGAAGGGGAAGAGGAAGCCACGTTTGGTTTAAATGACAGAGAAGGAGATAGTTCTCAAAAAATAGACTGGTTTTCCATCTGTGGAATTGATAGGAAAGGTATTCTCGGTAAAGTGAAGAAAATAATCAAGTTCCTGGAGGAAGGAAAATAACAAACATTTAAGTACTAAGGTGACCGGACATTTCAATTGGAAGTGATGACAAAGACGCAGAAGACACTATGTGGCGTTTGAAGGCCCAGCTACAGATTTTGTTCTTGATCTCATTAGATTGGGGATGTTGAAAGTTCTGAATAGAAGTGAGATAATCAGTCTTGCAGGAAGGCCCAGCATGGTGCAGCTTTTGCTTCCATCTCACGTCTTCTTTTTACACTCAGGAGTTCAAGCTGCCCAAGGGCCCTTCAGTTTTCAGAGCTTGCAGATATCTTCTCCGCCTTCCTCCCTGGACGGTAGTCTGCCTAGGACACTGCTAACACCTCAGTGTGTGGCCTGCTTTCTTCTAAGGCCCCCCATGACAGACCTGCGGTCACTAGTCCTGCAGCTTGTTTCTTAAGCCCCTACTACTGCAGCTTCTCACTTCTGTGATACTGTGAACATCTTTTAGGCAGAGACCAGGTTGTCCTGTTTACTGTGTGTCTCCCATCGCAAATGGCTGATGTCCCTGTGCCTGCTACTGACGTGTTGAGTGGCTGAGCTCATATGGAGGCAGTTTGGCAGATCAGTTTGTTGACTGGGGATAACATGAACATTCATTCAGCAGCTTCACATTTGTGTATCTGCTGTGTACCAGTGAGAGATGCCAAGAAGGGAAACATAGATATGATGTCTTCATTGTGGCTGGATTTAGGGGAGAAAGCGAAGGTATAAAGTGGACATCGTGTACAGGTGCTTCACCATGGTGAGTGCTGGGAGAGAGGTGCTCTCTGCAGGAAGCCTGGGGCAGACGGGGGACAACTGAGAGTGGACTGTGATGGGGTTGCAGCTGTGCATGCTGCCGCTACTGAGGTCAGACAGTGGGTCTGAGGCACTGGGGACTCCAGACAATACCCCAGGGCTGGAACTCACATTACTTTCATATGAAGATGATTGGTTGCTTCAAGCCTCCCTTGTTAAGCTCCCGGTCTTTGTAAGGATAGATGCTAGCTCCATCTTATTTCCTGAGTTGCCGTGAGTTGATTCTCAGTACCAGCTGCCTGCTCTGGCTCAAGGGGAAGTGGCTTCTGGCCGCAGCAAATGTCTGCCCTGTTCTTGGAGTGGTTTTCTGTGTGTTATGAAAGTTCACAATATCACAGGAAAATTTGCTTATTTCTGTGCCTTCATACCTAACACCTTTTAGGTTATTGGTTTATGCTTGAAAATCACCTCACTTGTAATGACACATTTTGTTTGTTTAGCAAATTCATCTATAGAATGAGAACAATTACAAGAGTTAAAAAATATTCATGAAACAGAATTATGCTTCATACATACTAATTCATTTAACTTTCATACTAGTGCTATACGTTATTATTGCCATTTTACAGATGTGATTTAAAAGACTTTCTGTTTTATATTTAGTAAAGTAAAACTATTAATGATGAGAAAATGTTTTCATGTTGATTTCTATCATATACCTCAATGAAACAAGACATTAACTACAACATATAGCTTTATTTCATAATTGAATGGAATGAGATGGTTTTCTAAAAATGAGGTTTTATTATATTACACTTGCTTTAGTTCATCTTTAATAATTATAAAACATCTTTTATTTGTACTTTGGAAAACACAGGGTATTTATCCACATCATGCTCAAGTTTCTGTGGTACCAGAAACAAATCTCAAGGTTTTCTCTTTTATAAATAAATGTTGGTCAAGGAAACTATTTGAATACCAATAACTTGACAGTTTCTCATCTAATAAATGAGGGAAAAATCAAATTATAAATTATTTAAAAAACTTCTAGTTTTATTTTCTTTATGATGAGTACTGTATTTTGATGACTTTTATAACTAGTGTTAAATAATGAAGATGTTCAGGCTGATAAATGTGATACAGTTTTATCTAGTGTTGTATCCCTGAGATGAAGTGAGTTGAGCAGTGGTAGACTTGGTGTAGCGGTGTATGTGTTGAACTGATGAATGCACGAAGACCTGTCCCAGTGAAGACCTTTCACATATACCCAGTGTCCTGCTTGGATCTAGAAACTTAGCTGCATCTTTGAAACACAGGAGAAGGTCAGGGATATAGCTCAGTGGCACTGTGCCTACCCTGCAAGTGCAAGATCCTGAGTTCAATCCCCGATACAGTAAGAAACAGCAAAATCTTTAAAAAATTGATGTGGGGCCGAGGATTTAGCTCAGTGCTTCTGACACCTGCCTTGCAAACGCAAGGACCTGGGTTCAATCCCCAGTAACCACATACTATACTGAGCGTGGAGACTCACGCCCACCAGCAATCAGAAACACGTACCACAGTGCCAGGTGTGGTGGCTCACACCTGTAATCCCAGCACTTTGGAGGCAGAGGCAGGTGGATTGCTGTGAGTTCAAGGCTGAGCTCAGGGCCAGCCTGAAATAGAAAAGCGAGACCCTGTCCAGGCCTCACTTCAGACCAGAAGAAAAAGCATTGAACAAAAACAAGTTTCTGCTTGTGTTGAGGTGACATTTTAAATTGGGGGGTCAGGGTGGTGGTGGTGGTGATGGAAATATGCAAATAACATGCAATACATAAATAACTATACATATAAAACATAAACTCTAAGGTATGGCAGTGGTATTAAAAATCATGAAGAAAAACTAGGGTAAGGAAGAGAAAGTAAATAAATGCTTACCTCAGATAAGCTTAAATCTTTGAAAGCCTTCCCTTTATCATTGTGTTACCAGTGTGTGGGTTTTCCTCCCCTCTGACTCTCCCCATCTTGTTACTTTCTTTATCCTAGGATGAACTGAGATGCTCACGTACTCTGGTTTCTATTTCTGTAGCTTCCAGCCATTAACTTCGAGAGTGCCCCAAATAGCATGACGAAGTCTGAGAGCGCCATCAAGGCAGGTGGGCACCGAGGTCGAGGTCAGTGGCATGAGTCCACAGAAGCTGTTGAACTTGAAAATTTTAGGTAAGAAATCTCCCTGCTCTTCAGCAACCTAGGCCAGTTGGCTCATTTAAGTTTGTAACAAGTGCTGCAATTCAAAAGCTGTCTCACCATTTACTATGGAGATTCTTAGTTTAACAGTGCGATTAGTGCTTAAATCATTCCCAGAAATAATGCAGAGGTGACAAGCTCAATAGTCACAGGTGAAACTGATCCAGGACACTGTGCTGACATTTATTTGGCACTTGCTCTATGAGGAAATGGTTTCAGGCTGTTGAGCTGGATCAGTTTGTGCCAAGCTTTGTCTTTGTTTTTGATCTGTCTAAATTTGCTGGTAACAAGAAGACAAAAGACTCTGTTGCTGTGAACAGATGTGGTGGGTAAAGAATGTGGTAGTCAAAACAACAAGTAGTCCCCAGCTGGAAGGATAGCAGTTCACCTTTAACACTACAGGTGTCAGTCTGTGTTTATCTCGGTTGCCGGGTCGACCTTCCAGAAGCTGCACATTCCCCTAGGCCGTGCCCCTTCCGGGAGCTGGTTCTCTGTTTTTTACAATGTTCCGGGGTCATCTGGCACCAAGTACCATGTAAATAATGAATGGGACGAAATATCAGCATGAATTTTCCAGAATGATCATTTACTTATTTGCCCTAGTTTGTTTCTCTGTTATCTTATAAATGGAAATGGCCCTGAAATCCACATGACATTATCTTGGTTCACATTTTTAAGATATATCTTCGGTCAGAAATGGTCAGTGCTCTTCAGTACAGATTCAAATCACCAGTATCTGTGTACTAAGAAGCCTTTGTAGTTCTCGCCTATTTGGGAAGGGGATGTGCAGGACAGTGGCTTTTGAAAGACAGTGAAGGCAGAGTGGTTACCAGTCACAGCACAAGGTTGTCAAACTTGCCTTTGAGGTGGTCCATTCAAGCAATTGCAGTTATTTGGCCTCCATCTTAAAATTTGTCCATTTTAACATGCACCCAAAGGTGATAGAGTCCATAAAATGCAAGACTTTTGTGCATTATCTTTTATGCTCTTCTGGCTTTGAAATGGAATGTCTTGGGAGTATTTTTAAATCTCTTTACTAGGATGTGATATCAGCAAAAAGGAACTATCACTGGACTACCTCCAAACTTTGTTAGACATACATAAAAATGTAAACAGTCAATAGTCAGCAACGAGCACAGCTGAAAGAGTGCAGGCTGGAAAAATCAGGCAGTCAAGGCTAGAGGAACATGACTGTCAATGAACTGGCTATTGTCTAGTAAGATATGCAGGAGACACTGGGCCTGGTGGCTTTTATCCCAGCACTGGGGAGGCAGAGGCGGGAGGGTTGCTGTGAGTTCAAGGCCTGCCTGGGCTACATAGTGAGCTCAGGGTCAGCCTGAACTAAAAAGTGAAACCTTGTCTCAAAAAGACTTAAAAAGAAAAAAAGAAAGAAAGAAATGCAGAAGCCAATGAGTGAGTCAATATCTAGGGAAACTAATGGGGTTGAGGTGGGTGGAAGGAGAACGGGGGAATTCTCTGTAGCACAGCTGTCTAGATCATGGCCCCAGGTATTCTTTCTCTCCATGTACACTCGTCTTCCCTCCAACCAATTTTAACTGGTCAGGGTTAAAAGAGAATTGCTTAATTAACATAATAAGGTGACACATGTGATTGGCTATGATCTTTACTGTATATAATTGAATTTCTACAGTTGATGCTTGCTTTTAACAATATGTTGAATCTCAAGACACCAGCCATATTTGGTAGAAGATAGATGGTCTGTGCCTCAGTAGCACTGAGACAGCCATAATTATTTTTATTTCAAAATGCTTTTCTGTTTTGTCACAGTATAAACTACAAGAATGAGAGAAATTTCAGCAAACACCCCCAGCATAAATTGTTTCAAGAGATCTTTACAGCGTTGGTGAAAAATAGACTGATATGCAGGTAAGAGTGTCCCCCCAAAACAGACTTTTACCTGAGAATGGAATATTTTATATGTCTTATACATAAAGTATAATTTAAAGCAATTTATTAGATTGAGAACAATGCACATTAAAGGATAAAATAGTGGAAAGGCTGTTTAGAAGGGGGAGGATGAGTAGGCATTGCACTGATCTCTAGAAAATCTGTCCGGCTGGGTACCGAATTTAGATGAATTTGATGGCAGGTAAGGTGAAAGAGGAAAGCTCTTCAGTCACAGTGTTTTTCTTAATCACCTTATTTTGAGTTTGTATACTCAAGGAAGAGGTCATTGTGTGGTTCCTTATGAAAGACACACTGTGTCATACTGAAGATGTTGTCCTTTGTGGGGTACTTTCATGGTTGGCATGATGAGTGATTAAATGGATCGCCCCAGCCTTGGCCTGGAGGATGGAAGAGATGAGTGCAGAGCACCATCAGAGCCTTGTGAAGTTGTCCCTGCTCAGGATCACCTCAAATGTTCTCCCCAGTGCTCTGTGACCACCAGCCTTAGTGTCGGAGTGGTGTTTGGGGCTGCAGAGGAAGGATTAGTTCACACGTATTCAGGATTCCTCTGTTGCACATATTAGGGCTCTTCAGGTGCTGGAGCGCAGTCAGGATTTAATTTTTATCCATTCTGAGAGGCTTCACTTTGGAGCCAAGTGTCCTGCTGCCCATGGAAGAGGCTCTCAGGAGAGGACCCATCTTTTGCTCTTTCCAGGCATTGACTGGAAAGATACCAATAAAGAAATGAAAATTTTACTCATCTCTTTGGGACTTAATTGAGATATCTGAATTCTGTCTTAGTGAGAAAGGGAAACACTACTCTTATTATGAAAAATAAGTAAGAATGTTAATCATTCAGTGACCAAACCTAAGAAATACCCTGACTTTGTCTAGTGCAATAGCTGATGTTAAACAGAAGAGCATTGTGACGGATCTTCCATTCAGTAGCAAGTGCTGTGTAGCTGCCTACATGGTGACCTGATAACTTGTCTTTTGAATGGGTCATTTAATACCACAGAGATACAGCCAAATACAGTAGTTCAGTTTTAAACAATACAAGACTGGCACGGCATCTGTCATGCCTTTATACTTGACTTAAGCTATGAATTATTGGGCTGACTCAGATAAGAAAAGAAACTAAAATCTCTTCCTAAGGGGGATCAGGTCATTGTCCAGTTCCTGATGATACACATAAGATTGTTGAAATATTAAGGAAAATTGGAAAGGACTTGAAGCTGCCCTTGTATAATGATTAGCGGCAGAATGAGCCTATGTGAGATGATATCAGGAAGTAGAGTTCTTTAAGGTTTTTGAAGCAACTAAGATGAACTCTGTAAAGAATATCCAGTAGGGCAGTTGTCATTGTTAGACTGATCCTTTGGGGAAGGCCTTAGCTGCAGAAATTGTTAGGGAAAATAATTGGCCCATAGTTGCATTAACTGGTTAAAGAAGATCTCAACAAGTCTGAAGGTAAGAGATCTCTTATCCCAAGTGATTAATGGGGAATCTTAGATCAGATAGAATTGCTCTTTTGTAATATGAGAAGTCCCTGGAAATCTTCAACAGAGGAAGAGATGATGATAGGCCTCCTGGCTTTTATAATATGAGAAGGAATCTGGGCATGCTGAGCATCAGGAGCATCTTCTATGTCATCTTTTGGCTGCTAAGAGATCACTATGTTCACTTCTATTCTAAAAGCTGGGCTGGGTAAAAGCTAAGAACAAAGGACATTCATTGTCCCTTGCCTCACACAACCTTTCTAAGATGGCCTCACTGTCTTTCTTTTCCTAGAACTTTAAACTTACAGGAGACTTTCAACCAGGTCTTCTTCCACTATGGCTTCCTGTCCTCTTTTTTTGTGAACATTAGATTTAGTGTTGGATAGGACAGTGAGATTCAATTTCTTTAAGCAATAAGGAAATACTGTGTTCAAGTATAGGAGGAAAAAATAGTGGAGAAGGACCAAGATGAAAATACAAAGATAAATAGGACATGTGGTCCCTTTTTCTCAAAAGACTCAAAGCCTACTCTAACCAGCAAATAAGTTATCCAGTGTCCCACTAAAAGGGAAAAGGAAGGAAATATAAATACTTTATATTAAAATCATTGAAGGCTGGATGAGATTCTTTTGTGGGGAGGTAGACCTTTGATTCTTGGTCCAGTTCCTGTTGTAGGTAAGATTGGGAATGTTTAGGATATTATGATGCTTTTTGATTCTCACAATGGAGTTGATTGGAAACATATGCTCAAAGTATGAGGCACTCCAAGTCCCCTCTCAGTTTCTGCTCTGTCTTGCTCTCTCCAGCTGCATTCTTCCCCCTCAGCTGCACTTTAGGACACCTCCTTTGAGGTTCTTTCGGAAGCCTCCCCCATTCTCAGAGACTGCCAGGTGGCATCAGCAACTAGACAGACTTGTTAATCCAGAGTCAGATAAGGTTACACTGCAAATACCTCGTGGTAAATCTGAAAGGGCAAAGGAAAATACTGTCCCTAAACCTAGAGTTACACATCACTGGCTAATCTTCATACATGGCAGGATATGAAACATATTTCCATCTTCTAGCCTTTCTTTTGCAATAACATCACTTGTCTATGGTAGAGTCTGACATTAAACATAAATTCACCCCTTTTCATCTCACCTGGCTGAACAGGCAAATAAAAGTGCTCAGTATTCAAGACCAGGTTGTTAGGAGGTTGTACAGGGAAGTAAAATTTGTCGTAACATTGATATATTCTCTAGTAACTGAGCACTCCTGCAACTGAATGCTACTCAGAGGTCTCTTCTTTGTTCCTGCTTCTCCATGCTCTTTCTCTGTGGGTCTGTCTGTGCTTCCCTGTAACACAGTGAGAGTATGATTTCCCTTGCACATCTGGCCAAAGATAACAGGGCTTCATGAAGTTACTGAAATTGATCGTGCTGACCCGGTGGAATGTGACAGATGAGGCTACAGTGGAATTAGGCCACTTGACATTTGACAAGAGAGCATTAGCAAGGAAGATGACAGGATGTTACTGGAACAATAGGTTTTGAGTAGCAAAAAATCAGGAGGGGCCTTTTGAGGGGTAAAAATGATGAATCTAATATATTGACAAAACAAACCTGTTATGCTACAAAAGTCAAAAGTGAATTAAATAATATTAGATCATGTTATATAATTGCTTTCAGAAAAAGTATGCCAAACTACCAGCAATACCATTCTTGCTTTGATCTAGTTACTAGTGCAGTGTAGGTGAAAGTTTGTTAAACGTAAGGTAAAGTATGTCTCCATTTCACAGTGGGTTGTTTGTTTGTTTTCCTTTTTTTGAGACAGTGTCTCACTTTTTTGTAGTTCAGGCTGGCCCTGAGCTCAGCCTCAAACTCACAGCAGTCTTCCTCCCTCTGCCTCCTGAGTGCTGGGATTATAGGCATGAACCAGCATTGTGGTATGTGATACTGATTGCTGGTGGACATAAGTCTCCATGCCTGGCATTTCTCTGCCTCCTGAGTGCTGGGATTATAGGCATGAACCAGCATTGTGGTATGTGATACTGATTGCTGGTGGACATAAGTCTCCACGCCTGGCATTGTTGTATGTGGTTACCAGGAACTGAACTAGGGACCTTGTGCTTGCAAGGCAGGCACTAGAACCATTGAGCTAAATGCGCTGCCCCACAGTTTATATTTTAATCTTTCTCTCTATTCCTTAATATGGAATTTGGTACACTGACTTAGCTGGCCTTTCCTGTTACTGTTGTTCTTGGACAATTAGACTCTTTCCTTCCTTGCTGTAATTTTTGTAAAAGTGCAACCCCCCCACCCAATGTAGTCTCATTTTAGCTAGAAGAGACCCATGCAATCCATTTACTATAACTTTCTCTG
Organism: Petromus typicus; assembly: GCA_004026965.1. Lineage (NCBI taxonomy): Eukaryota > Metazoa > Chordata > Mammalia > Rodentia > Petromuridae > Petromus > Petromus typicus. The sequence continues at coordinate 28,803 of PVIR01004082.1, forward strand.
CCCAAAAATTCACTCCCTTTTCTGAAAAGAGCAAGTTGGCATCCTTATTATTTTATATTCACACTCCTGAATTGCCTGCTGTACATTTTGGAAATGAGCGTGTGGGCCATAGAGATGGGAAACTGGTTTACATTATGTATAACAGAGAGCTTCTTGAGCTGTAGGAAAACATCTGGTGAAACCATGACAGTCTTCCTGGAGATTGCTATAAAATTTGTTTCAGGAGCCTCCTAGAAAAACTGTTAACTAAGAGGACCAGCACAACATTTGGTTAACAATCCCTCTTTGTTGTCCTGTCCCCTTCTGGGTTAGATCATGGTGCAGTGACTCCTCTTTTGAACTTCACCTGGTCCCTTAGCCTTTGTCTTCCAGACATTGTCACAGAGGAAAATGAGATGAGAGGACTAGAATTTAGAATGCACTGAGAGTCTCTTGAGTCAACCAAGACTCATGTATTCTTGAAATACATGTAGTTGCTGGAGAGAGGCTTGTTCTGGGATTTCCTTTCATTGTACAGTAGAGGGGGCCAATGCATCCTCCCTGCCTGGCAGGGGAGACACTTGGTCCCACAGGGTCCTCCAGCATATGGCTCAAAAGTCTGTCGTGCAGACATCAAGTCAGCACCATAAGTTGGACACAGATAAAATGGTTTTTGTTTGTTTCATTTTTTTTTTAAGAAAGACTCTCAAAAGCTAAAGCTTGTGGCGTTATAAACTTACAATCTTCCAATGGCTCATTCCTCGGCCAGTTCACAGAGCTCGTGAAGATCTTCTTCCTCCTCAGCCTTCGGGCCCAGCGAGTTCCTGGAGAACAACACCTGGGTCTTTCCTTCCACATCAAACCATGGTCACAGTGTTCATCAGAGAATCTCAAGACTGAGATTCATCATCTGGAATTTCTTTGCCTTAAATGATCTGAATCACTTTAAACAGTTGCAAAATGGAATATTATGAAAAATAAAGGGCCAGGAGTTAGCTCAGTGGTTCCAGCGCCTGTCTTGCGAGCACAAGGACCTGGGTTCGATCCCTGGTAACCACATACAATACTGGGTGTGGAGACTCACGCCCAGCAGCAATCAGCACCACATACCACAGTGCTGGCCGTGGTGGGTCCACGCCTGTAATCCCAGCACTGGAGAGGCAGAGGCAGGAGGATTGCTGTGACGTGAGTTGGAGGTTGAGCTCAGGGCTAGCCTGAACTACAAAGCAAGACCCTGTCTCAAAAATAAATAAATAAATAAATAAATAAATAAATAAAATAAAAATTTGTCCCTCACATGTAGTCCTCAAGTTAACAATTTCTCTTCTTCCTGTTACCTAACTTGGAACAGATTTCTAGCTCTGATATTTTTAATTTCTCATGAAATATCACTTAGAATGTAGCTTTTATTTAAAATGTACAGATGCAGTTAACTCCCTTCCACTTGGAGCTCGTGCCTACACACACACACACACACACACACACATGTGCGCACACGCGCAAACACTCAAAATCATGGAGACATAATTTTGGAGACATAATGCACTCTGAAGAAAATCAAGTCTCACTGGGTGCACGAGGGCTTAGAAGGTAAGGCCAGAAGCAGTGTCAGGTCATCTTCTTTTCTGCAATGTCTCACTAATTCCTTGGTTTCTTCTTCTTTTCCGTACAAACTAATTTAATTTCAAACTACCTTAATTATAACATTTCTGTATAAGGAAAATCATAAAATGCCACTCAAAGTACATCCACGTTTCTCCTAGGATTTCAGCAGGGAGAAGTACTTTTGTAGTCATGTATGCTCTTTCCTACTGCCTTCTTCTTGTGAAACTCATCCACTTGAATGTCTTCCGTTTGAAGGAAGAACTACTTATTCCTGGACCACATGTTAACCAATAGAGTGAGTTACACAGTTGGCCACATCAGTAAGTGACACTTTCTCATCAGTACAGGAACTTCTGAGAACCAGGGAGTGAGTCTTATTCCAGGAACCACAGCTGCCCAGCCGAAAGCCAAGCAACCCCTGCACTCTCCTGGGGTGGTCTGGGCGTGCCTCAACTTTCTACCAACTTAGCTATGGGAGACCAAGCTTTATTAGATACACTGTTCCTTGCTATAAATTATTCCTTCATTTCACACATTGAGTGGTAGATTCTTCCTTCTTTGGGCATTTCATAAGAAACATCCTTTGCCAGCTGGCTATGGTGGTGTACACCTTTAATTCCAGTGCTGAGGAGGCTGAGGGAGGAGGGTTGCTGCAAGTTTGATACCAGCCCAGACTACCTAGTGAGTACCAGGCCATCCTGAGCTATATAGTGAGATCCTGTCTCAAGGAACTAATTCAAAAACTAACATCTCTAAATTAGGACTTTTTTTTTCTATGTATGAGAAAAACAGCTTTTATTTTACATTTGTGTTTTGATGTGAATTTTATTTTTTAACTATTCAAAAAGGAACTCTGTCTTAGGAATCTGAGGTAATTATTATTTTTTTATCTTTATTGGTACATTAAATATACACATCATGATTGCACTCCATAATGGAGATTTGTACCAGTATAAGACACAACTTAATTCTCATTTTTTCCCATAGCCCTACCCACCCTACCACCCCCCCATATACATAAAATTTGTTTCCTTACTTTTTTGTTACAATCTCAACATTG
>PVIR01004082.1:31546-82398 GCA_004026965.1 Petromus typicus
AGAAAAGATGCGATATGTACCTATCTGTGCCCTATTTATTTCACTTATGAGGATATCCTCAAGGTATGTCCATTTAAGTAGAAATGATTCAAACTTATCATTTTTTATGGCAGAGTAGTACTCCATTCTATAGAAGAACCACAGCTTTTTTATCCAGTCTCCAGCTGATGGACACTTGGGTTGTTTCCAAGATGTAGCAGTCACAAACTGGGCTGCTATAAACATGGGTAATTATTTACAGTGAGTCAAAGATGGGAGCGTGGATTTGTGTGCGTGTTAATGAAAACACTGCTACAATGTGGGTAAGGTGCTTACTCTGAGAAAGCGTATTAAAATAGGGTCTGGATTTCAACCTCTGCCATTTGTGGCAGTTTGAGGATTAAGTTAACCCCCTTCCACTTGGAGCTCTTACCTATTTTGGTTGTCACAACGTTATGATGCCATACTACAGATTTGTGACCAATTTCTACACGGAAACTCCCTTTTCCCAAACTAATTTCTTCCACTGTGCAAGAAATCAGAATCCTACCTGCCCATTTTCCTTTCACATCCCACATCCAGAGTGATATTTTCTGTCCTAGTGGAAGGTGGCATCTCACACTGCCAACAAAATGGCAGTGGTCCTGTCCTGACACGGGCTGTGGGGCAGATCCAGACACCGTGTATTAATAGTGCTTGCACACAGTGACGTAAGTTCAGTCACAAGAGGGGACAGCTATTTGCCTGCTCATGAATTCGCTTCGGTGTGGCTGCTATATTGAGACACATCCTCCAGGGCGATACTATCCTGGCAGACAGAGGAATTCCCAGGACCCCAGGCCATTCTGCGGAACACGTCTGCTCCCATATTACTCTCTTGGTCTCTTTCTCCTCAGTCCTTGTCCTGGGATGGATCCTGGTGGAGGGAGTGAGACAAGAGCAGCCGGAGCTGGGAATCGGCAACCCGGCTCCCTTCCGGGTCCGATTATGCCCCCGTCAGGCCTCTGCCCTGGCCACAGAGGCTGAATCAGCTCAACGCACACTCCATCTTCCCATCTGTCACTACTGCTTGTGTACTTTCCTGGTGGCACCAAGTTGTGCCTTTCTGAGGCCCCCAAGTCTTCGCAAACAGGGTCCGTATCGTCTGACAGGGTCCGCAGTCCCCCTTGAATACCGGCGCTCCATCTCTTGTGTGTGGGGAAGTTCAGGGCCGGGAGCCAGGGAAGGAGCAACTGCTACTTCAGAGGTCAGCGCGCAAGGGAGGAGCCAGAGCGCTCAGACACCAGGAATCCTATTTACATTCACAACAGCAAAGGCCAGAGCCATGTACAAATATTAATAGCTTTGGGCTTCGGTCCCAAAACTACAAAACAAAACAAAATTGCCATTTACTTGGAACTGAACTTTCAACTCCAGAATGATTCTGGAATCCTTCATTTATTTATATTCCTTTAATAATAAAAATAAAAAAATCTTGTTCTGGAATTCTCCTTTTCTTGGGGGATGAGAAGGAAGCATTTATGTTTATTTTAATATGAAAAAAACATAGGAAAGATCATGAACTTTTCCCTTATAAAGATCATCTATATCTAACAGGAAAAGTACCAAGTACATACATATTTGTGGCCTGAGTCATCTCCTCGTATTTCCCATGTCTTTTCCTCTTAAATAATGAAAAGCTGTTAGCATTCGCCCTTGCTAGGCTCCAGCAGCTGTTTGCAACTTGATCATTCCCTCTGTTCGAGCTTTGAGGGGCAGAGTCTTCGCACGCCAGTGTGGGCTCCTCGCCATCCTAGCTAACCACAGCACCTGCAAGGGGAGCTTGTCATGTGTCTGCTCCCTATTTATATAGATGAAAGGTTCTGTCCTTGTAAGAGGAAGCCTGGGACAGCAGCAGTCTTACAGCTGCGCCTATGGATGCAATGTTAAGTTCCCACATGTCCTTCACATTTGTCGTGTTTCCAGTGCAAGGAACGCATGGCCCGAAGTAAGGACAAGCATTGGTCACTGAGGCCTTGGATGAAGCTGCCTAGCTGGCAGTCCTGAATGGGGTCAGGTCCTGTCTCTGTTTCCCAAAGAAACTGGGCTTCTGCTGGGGTTATAGCTACAAGAAGTACTCAAAACAGTGCTAGGAACATAGGCTGTGGGGAAGGTGTGTCTTCCCGCCTCCTTCCTGGGAAACAGCAAGTGGCCTGGTTCCTGGGGTGGGACTGAGTGTGGTACTTCTGATGGCAGCAACCACAGATGCTCAGCCTGCCTTCAGGAAGGGTGGGTCTGACTCACTCAGGATGAAGATATGCAGCCTTGGTTTTCTCAGGACCGTAGAAGACACAGAGCTTAATTATGTCACTTAAGGGCAAGGACAGATATAGGACAAACTGGGTCAGGATCGAATTGGGACTGTAGCTTGAGAAGTACTCCATGTGACCTTGCTGGATATACAACCAGCTCGGCTGTGGAGGTGAGAAAAATTACCATGCTAATCTGAAATAGCTTCTGTGGCATGCTTCAGGTTGTTTTTGGCTAAGTATGAAAGAGCAGATACTGTGTTTTGGGCTCTGGTTTACGTGTACACCAAGTACAGCTTGGAGAGCAGGGAGAGACAAGTGTCACCTGGATAGGACCATTTTCCATAGAGGTTCGAAGTACCTGTCGCTTCAGGGTGCAGCAGGGCTCAGCCTCCCTTCCTCATCACCTCTGTACCACACACACATTGCAGGTGATTGGCCTCACGCCACGCAGAAGAACATCTTCATAATTTTTCAGGTTGCAGTGCTGAAAAGCCACAGTAGGCTGTATGAAGAGGGTCTCAGGCCGAGCCTGTGTGATAGGAGGGTGAGTATGGTTGGGATGGTAGGAGAAACGTCTAGGGAAGGAGATGAGGTCAGAGGATAGAGGGAACACCAGATTGTACAGGACCATGTGGATTATGGTCTGGGCTCTGGTTTTTGTTCAGATGGGAACTGACCGGAGAGTTTGGGTGGAGGAATAACAGGAATGGACTTGGCATTTGTAAGGAACACCCTGAGGATGTGGGAAGGGTAGACATGGGTCAAAGGTGGAAGCATGGATCCAATTTAGGAGACTTTTACAGTAGTTTAAGCATGAGATGATAGTATCTTGAACCAGAGTTGTGGTGGAGGAAGTAGTGAGATGTGGCTGGGTTGTGGAGGAGACAAGACTTGCTGAGGAAGTAGGTGAAGGATATGAGGAAATACAGGAAGAAGAAAAAACACCAAGAATTACGGCATTTTGGAAATCTGGAAGGACTCAGATTTGTGTAGGTGCCCACAAAGTCAATGGCAGCTATGCTAATGACTCAAATGTCATTCAGAAAGAGCAGGCGATAGTTTCTTCCTGGGCTCAATGCTCCTAACACCTACTGTCATCTCCAGCTGATGTGAAAGGCACATTGCATTCTTTGTGCTCTGTCACCTGGATGGCTACATATGGGGAACCAACTAGAAAGCTTTAACATTTTCATAGCATTTGCTACTGGCTCTAACTGAACAAGGCAGAGCTTTGTGGTGGAAGACGTTGTTCAGAGGAGCTCAACAGGAGGAGGAATGGCAGAGACCATCCTTACCTTGCCCTCATTCCTTCTGAGCAAGCTAGAGAGCTTAAAAAGTCAGGAAAATGAAGGATTCTTAGTGGACTGTGGAATTCCCTTAGCTTTAAGTCATTAAGTGAGGGGCACTTGGACTGAGATCATACCTGCTTCACTTGCTAACCCAGAATAAATCAGAGAATTAGTCAGTGCATATTTTTGCAGCCCCTGGATACAAAGATCCTTGACCTCCTTGGACAAAGACATTCCTTGGTTCTTTCAATGGCATGGCAAAATTGTAGTTGTTCTGGGCTGGGGACTTAGCTCAGCGGTTCTGGAGCCTGTCTTGGAAGCTTAGGGCCTGGATTCAATCCCCAGTAACCACATACCACAGTGCTGGGCCTGGTGGCTCATGTAATCCCAGCATTTGGGAGGCAGAGGCAGGAGGAGTGCTGTGAGTTCGAGGCTGAGCTTAAGGCCAGCCTGAACTACAAAGTGAGACCCTGTCTCAAAAAACAAAAAACAAAACAAAAATTGCAGCTGTCCTTACTTTAGAGACCCCTAAGTGGTTACTATTAAATTATAGTTTTTGCTACAGAAAGACTTTCAAAGCCTTTCCTCTTGCACTTCAGTGTAGACATATATTTGATGTCAGTGAAGGGATACTTTAAATAGTTCTTTAGAAATCTGATGATATTTTATATATTGGATGTATTCTATTCTGAAGCAAAAATCCAGACTTTTGCCCCTCTGAATGGGCCCAGTCTCATTAGTTACCTTTGCACTTGGCTGTTTGTAATTATACCTCCTGTTCCTGTCTTAATATGATTTCTCTAAAGTAATTGATACTTTAATTTCAAAGGCTTCTAACAAGTCTCCGTGGAGAAGTGTGGGGTTGGTCCTTGCCCTGCATCCTGAAATCCTCATGCTCTTGGTTTCGGGGCTTCTTATCCAGACGTGCTGGCTCCCCCTCAGGAGAGCTGCCCCCGAGTCGCTTTGCCTGTCGGCTCAGGGCGAGGGTTTGTTCTTAGCCTCCTTCCAAGAGCTCATCCCTGGCAGCAGCTTCAGTAGTAGGAAAGTCTGTGCCCTGGCCTCCGTGTGGGAGAACCATGAGCGGAAGCTGGTGTCCAGAGCCCCAGCTGGCCGAGGTAGCGTCTGGCTTGGCTTTCTCCACCTCTGTCACTGTTCTCCTTACACTCCTGCTGGTCTCCTTGAAGACTGTGTCCCTGCTCATTCATTTGCCCACACAAATCTTCATCTTGAGAAGAGTTTCTGCAGAAACTGACCTAAAAGTGATACTTTATCACAGTTTCCCAAATGGAACACCGAAGTAATCCAAGGCTGAAGAGAACACGCAGGGGTACCATGAAATATTATAACCCCCCCCGTCAATGTGTTTGACATATATCAGGTATATCACAAACTACTCCAGGTAGTTTATGATGTCAACATTAAATGACACAAACTACTTTGATGATGGATTTTGGTGGCAGTTACTATAAGCGGCAAGTACCCCATGAAAATCTGGCAGAAGAGGACAAGAAAGTGATGGAGTCTAGTCTGATTCCAAGGTTGAAGTTCTTTCACACCCTCAAGTACACATGCCCTGTTCATATGTGTGTGGTTATTTAAAGATAAACATTAAAATATTCTTTCTTAATGTACGTGTATTGTTTTTTACAAGTGGAAGTTAAGATACTAGGGCTTAAATTCTTATTGAATCGTACCTAACACATCTTGGGAATCTTTACCTATTTACTTTGATGGAGGGTGCCATGAAATGGTTGAGTCACCGTGAACGAGACAGTTCTGAGGCCTCTGCTTCTTGTTGGTAAAGGTCGTTTGTAAATGTATCGCACTCATGGGGGTCATGGGTGAAAGGCCAAAGAACAGCACCAGTGACAGATGAAAGCTGAAATAAACTGAGCGCTTATTTTATTCCCTCATGTGTCCTTTATACCCCCAATGGCATGCATTGCTTGTGAACCGTCACACTGTCCTTTGAACTTCATGTTCTCTTCTGTTTTTCTCTTCCAGGGAGTGGGTTAATCGAGCCCCATCTATTCATTTTCTCAGAGTGCTGATTTGTCTGAGGCTCCTAATGAGGGATCCATGCTATCAGGTTGGTTGGAAAAATAATATTTATTTGCTATGAAGATGCAATGAAATAAAACAAACCCAGTGGGCTTGAAGTAAGGCATGTTAACTTTTCTTTGTCTGTCTTATAACTTTGTGGCTACCACATTTGGGGAGTATCTCACCTTCTAAAAAATTGGAAGAACTGATTTAGTGGATATTATTATGTAATTTGGGAGGTGAAATGGATCGAACTTTTGATCTATGTGTCCATTGCTACCTGGCATATTAAACCATCAACAATTCAAGGAGGTTTCCACTTGCTCACAACATTGTAGCATGTCCAAGACCAAACAGCTCACAGAGTGAGCAGTAGCAAGTAGGGCCCTCCTCATGTGGCTTTGGAGGCCCATATGAAAACAGGGCTACGTGTTAGTGCCGTTCGAGAGTCCGTCCACTCCCTGACCTCCAGCCTGCAGTGCCGAGCTGGAGGTGAGCAGGGAGCCTCCTTCCCATTTGTCTCAGAAGAATATACTGAAGTCCAGGATCTCTTCCTTTGCTCACTGTTTAGTTAGCTATGCTAACCATAGTTTAGTTAGTGTCTAACTTTCATGTGCACGAATCACCCACCGATCTTGTACATGGCGATTCGGACTCCATCAGTGCTAGTTTTTCCATATATCTGTGGCTTACACTTTGAGTTCTAACGACTTGCTCCTTCAGTTGTAGGGCCCAGAAACCTAACTAACCCTTCACCTGGATCAGCAAGTGACTGTTTCCAGGCCCAGCTGGTAGACAGCTGGTTTCATGAAGCAGCTGTTTTCCAGTTTTATTATACATCAGAAACATCTGAAGAGTTTAAGTGTCTGCTGCAGCTCTACCTGCCTCATAGTCTCTGATCTGGGAGTTTGGGGTGGACTCTAATGCACATATTTTTATAAGTTCCCAGGATGATGAAACTGCTAGTCGGGGCACCACAATCTGCAGGAGCTTCGAGCTGGCTTTTTGGTCACTGTCTCTGCTTGCTAATGTTAAATCTCTCAAGACTCTTTTCATTACACAAATATTTCTACAATTTTTACAGATTGTTTTTTCCTCCTGAAGAGGAGGAAGTCAGTAGGGAACTCAAACCATTTAGGTCATTTCCTGTGGATTCCATTTTCTTGATAAATTCTTATTTAAGTCAGACTATATTTTCTTATATTACCCCAGTAATTATCTTTCCCAAGTGTGGCACTTAAAAAAATGTTTTGGTACCTACCACCTACCTCCACAGTGTGCCCTGATTTAAGTCTTCTGGGATTCGTAGTCACTACATGTTTCCTTTGGGGAGTGGCCCCTTCACACTGTCTTCGAGATGGGCTCTGTGTGGTTGTAGTTCAGCTAGTCACAGCCCTCTGACTATGTGACTCAGGGAAACTTCCCACAGGATTTCTGTCCTGGCCGCTCGGTTTTCTGGGTCTGTAGCATCTTTTTTCTCCACGGCTAGCCATGCAGATTTGTGTGCTCCATGCATTTCTGAGATGCCTCTTTGCAGTTCTGTGTGGGATATATATGGACTGTTTGTTCCATTTTGCCTGAATCAGTCCCAGTGCATGTTTAGTACTCCCACTTAGTGAACAATAGCACCCTCTTTCCTCTCTGCTGTGTCTCAGTTTAGATGAAAACAATACATGTGTAATGCTCATAAAAGTATTCAGGAAAGAAGATCCAGTTTCTGACTCACAAAAGTTAGCAAAATATTTACCTGACCATATTTTATTTGTTCGGTAAACCAGTGACAATGGAGTCCCAGTCTGCTGATCTCCCCCCTGAAGCATTGCTTTTCTTTATCTAGTCCTTGACGGATTCCGAGAGGGTTAGTTGTGCTGCTTTGGAAAGGAAAGAATGTAGTGGCCACGTTATGAGGTTTTGTTAGCAAATGCATATTAAACTCGCGTCCCTGCTCCCCAGCCTCTCTTCCCATAGAAGGGGATCCTCTCTGAGCCTCTCCTTCCTGGCATCCTCCCCACACAGAGGAACATGTGCTCGGGCAGTTGTATAACGTCTTCCATTGCCAAGAATTGTTGGCTGAAGTCAGAAAGTGGTGCTGGGATTTACTACAACGCAGGCAGGGGATTTCAGCAAGTCTCCTCGTGATCTCACGGAATCAAAGTACAGGGTCTGTAGTGTCCATTCCAAGCCGTCTCCGCTTCTCACACCCAGGCCCCCGGCCCTGTCACTCACACAATTATTTCATCAGCACCTCTAGAGAAGCCTAAAGTCACCCCCCATGGGAACTCCCTTTTGCTTTTTGAAATATGTGGATTACCATGCAACCTTCCTTCCTCCTCATTTCAGAGGTAATATTCCTTCTCCCGCCGAGGTTCATCCTTTTACTTGTTTTCTTTCTTATGAAATCAGTGGCCCCTCTTCTGTTTTTCCTTTTTATAAAGATATACTTAAAAAAAATTCCAACCATCCATTCGGGTCTTCCTCTCACCTTCTTTACTACATTTCTTAAAACATCAGCTCTGTCTTCTGAATCCACTTTCTCTCCATCAGGATGCAAGTATTTCGTGACTGCGCACTGACTGCTGTGCGCAGTGATCTCTGGGAGGCCAGTGCACTCACACGCGGTGTGCTTTGTCTGACTTCTCACTCACTGATGGTTTGTAGAGTGAACCTTTCTTGGCAGAAACACAGAAGTTTCAGTATATGTTTAATGAACATTTTAACAATCACTGAAGATATGATTGTTTAGCATTTTTCAGAATTATCGGAGAAGTACGTACTCAGATTTTAAGCTTAATTGGAGTCCCAAGCATGGTAAATACTCAACACCGTTCATTGTGAAGCTGCCAAAAATAAAGAGAAAATCTGTAAATCTTCAAAACAGATCACATTAGAAATAAGAAACAGACAGTCGTACTCAGTAGGGTTTTTTTAATCTTGATATTTTCTAACCACTTTGGAGATGACATCTTATTATGACACACGTGGGGGATCAAACTCGGGTCCTTGTGCTCGTGAGACAGGTGCCAGGACCACAGAGCTAAATCTCTGACCCCGACACCTTATTGAAGACCTCAAGCTCTTATTTCCTATTTTTGGGTCTGTTACTTAATTTCTCCTGTTTTAAATCTTGTCTCCCTAGACATTAATCTTCCCGTCCCTGTAGCGTCTAAACTACTGCCTGCAGCTACCATTATTTTGTTCTTTGTTTACAGGGTCATAGTTTTAGCCTCCCGCCTTCCTTCTAAGTTCTAACTTTCTGGAGAGACCTTTCCACCTCAGTGACACAGCAGCAAAGTGATTCTCAAAGTGCAGCCTCTCACCAGCTCACAGCCTCCCAAATCACGGGCAGGTGTGACTTGTCCTGTCCCTTCCTCTTTCTGAGCCTGCGGGGGAACTGTACAGAGGCTGTACAGTATGTGGTGATGTTAGCACTCTCACAGCTCAGGGGACATGTGCCTGAGCATTTGTGTGCTTTCAACTCTTCTTGCTTCTCATTTCTAGTGTGGGTAAAAGTAAATAGATATAATTCATAGGAACAAAGTCTCTTTGGAGTGCTCAGTATTGTTAAGAGTGTAAAAAGATTCTGAGGACATTGATATTGTGAAATAGAAAATATTTAAAAAGAAAGAGGGTATAGGGGTAAATAACAAGGGGAAAATGTGATAGTAATAAAAAATAAGGAAACAAAGCTTATGCATATAGGGGTGGAGAGTGGGGGTGGGGGAAGGGGAAAATGAGAATCAAATCATGTCATGTTCTGGTACAGACTCTGTGTTGAATGCGCTGATGATGTGTATTCAAAATGTACCAGTAAAGACTTGAATTAAAAACAAAAAGATTCTGAGGACACAGTTTGAGAAAACTTTTATAGCATATTATACTCAGTAGCTTCAAGAAAATGAAACTCCAGTTCTTTTCCTCATCCATGGACCTTCAGATCCAGCACCTTCTTTTAGACTAATTTTTGGATATGCTTTAGATAGACAATTATCACAGTCATGGTAGTGAATTTGTATCTGAACATGATATATTTTGCTTCTTCTTTCTTCCCAGTCCCTTTCCCTCCCTTCGGTCCTTCTCAGATACAATTCCTGATTCTTCTAATGGCCTTACCTTTTCTTCAGATTTCAAGACAGGACACTTGAGAAACATCTCCTTTTCCTCCTTGTTACTCACTCGTCTGTGAACCCAAGGCTTTGTAGAAGAAGATTTACTACTATGTCTGAAAAGAATAGCGAGGTCTAGTGCAGTGATAGGGTGGGAAATGATACAGTCAAAGCCACGGAATAAGCAGTGGGGAGGCACTGAGGGTGTTTGACTAGAAGGGTAGAACAGTCATGTTAGCAACTCAGTGTCAAAGGCTTACTGCACCATGCTCACTATCAGTTGATTCAGTTACTGAGTCAGCTTAAGACAAGAGCCTATCAGTGGAAATGACATTTTTCATTATGATTAAAGAATGGTGAAAAAATGTGTCCATATTGCTACAGTCAGATTGATTTTTTTTTACACATACTTTTTCTTTTTTTTTTTTTGCCAGAATTATCTTCTCAGATAGATTATTTGTTTGTTTGTTTGAGACAGGGGCTCACTATAGTTTAGGCTGAACTTGAATTCAATACATAGCCCAGGATGGCCTGAAACTCACTGCCATTCTCTGCCCAGCCCCTTGAGTGCTCCCATGCCTTGCTAGGATCCTTTAAAAAAAATGAAAAACTCAAGAAGAAGCTGAGCAGGGCTGTGTACAGGGTCACTGGGCACTTTCTCCAGATCCGACCTTCTGATTTGTGCTTCTGAAAGGGCACACGGGAGGCATTACTGCCATGGAAACAGCCAGTCCTGTTTGCTTTTCTGCTTAGTCACCAGCAGTGTTGAGCCCAGGTGTACACATATCTCATAGCTGTGGTTTTCCCTAGTCTAGCGTCTCAGGTTAGAGCAGGCCATTGGTATAGCCAAGTGCACTATGAGGACCACCATGCATCCAGGAGCATGCTCCTGGGCCAGATCTACTCTTCAGAGCAACATGCAGGGTGAGCGTTCATTTCCTGGATGCAAGTTAAATTCTTGAGCACCTAACCACAAAAACTCTCTGAGTGAGAGATCCTCTTTCCCTTTCCTGTCCCAGACAGCGGCATGCCTCCAGGAAGAGCTGAATGCTGGGTGTCTCCTGGGAAACTTAGAATATACAGCATGGTCAGGGCTTGGAGAGGTCCTGAGATGGGAAGTTGCTAATGTCTGCTTAACCTAGCCTTTCCCCGCTGGTGTGTGCACACAGCTTATCTTTCTCTTTCTTCCTTTTTCCTTTCCTCCCCTGCCCTCCCTCTTCTGCTCTTCGCCTCCCTTCTTTCAGCCTTTCATCTTCCTCCTCTTCCTCTCCCCTTTTCTTTCCTCCCTTCCCCTTTCTCCTCTCCTTCTCTCCTCCTATCCTCTCCCCTTTTTTTCCTTTCTTTTTGTTAGCACACCTAATACCATCCATATTACAAGTAAAATGCCTATTCCTACGCTGTAGTTTAGAAAATATTGGCTTATTTTTATTCTGTGAAAATTACTGGATACATAACTATGTGGTTACGGTAAATATTTGAAAATGACAATGAGTTGGACTAATCATTTCATCGAGTCTCCCTTGGTGACTTTGCACTCTAGTTTCAGTATGAATTTCCTCCAAGTGAAAGGCCCTAGATTTTAATCTTCTGTCCTCACCTCGTTTTCTATGGCCTGTTGTGCTTTTTTTTTTTTTAACCTAGATACCCCTTCACCACCTCAGCACTCCAGCACTGTCTTCTCTAGTCACCCAGTCTGTCACAGTGTGTCTGAGTTGTGTCGTTGTCCCCAGGCTCCCACGATCAAATAGGCTGGTGTCTTCAGTTCACTGCCTTCCTGAGCGCCTCACTTCCAGATGACTCCTGCCCCCGACCCACAGTGGGCTCCCAGTTTACTGCCCCTCACTTCAGTTCATTCTAAGACTACAGAGAAGGCTGCACCGCTGGTTCTGGGCAGCTTTTGCTTATACAGTTTCACTGGTCTCATGGTCTCTTGGAAAATGTTGGACTCCAGGCTCCTGTGTAACTCTTGTCACAGTCTGATCCCACCCTAACCCTCCTCAGTTCCATTCACAGAGACATGAAACTGCTTCTGTCAGAGAGAAGGACGTCTTGATGTTTTGTTTACCCAATGCCCAGGCCCTTTGAAGCCTAATTTTTCTTTGCTTGCGGTCTCCTTTATTTTCATCTCATCCCTCATCTTTGTTGTCAGGTCTCCCTGTCCCCCCAGTCTCAATTCAGAGACCACCAAGCTTGTGAAGTTGCACTCAGTCCTTTCAGGAGGAGGTGATGTGCACCCCAGGCCTCCACTGCACTTCCTGTGTAGGATCCACTGCACTTCCTGTGTAGGATCCACTGCACTTCCTTTGTAGGATCCATGCACTTCCTGTGTAGGATCCACTGCACTTCCTGCATAAGCTTCTTGTTACCTCTAGTTATTTCTGTGCCACTCTCATGCTTGCCTAAGGCCTAGAGATGTAGGCTCCTGACATCTACATGCTTGTGTCTTTGCCAGACCCTAACCCAGGGTTTCACATAAAAGGAATGAAAAATGTACTCAGTAGGTCTACATGATCTTAAATGCTGTTTTTATTAAAAATGACATCACTGGAAGAGATGCTGTGCCACCACCAGAGGTAATGTATGCAAAGGGTTAGGCTCTTTTTTTTTTTTGAGACAGGGTCTCGCTTTGTAGTTCAGGCTGGCCCTGTGCTCAGCCTCCAACTCACATCACAATCCTCCTGCCTCTGCCTCTCGAGTGCGGGGATTGCAGGTGCGAGCCACCACGCCTGGCACTGTGGTATGTGGTACTGGTTGCTGCTGGGCGTGAGTCTCCACACCCAGTATGGTGTGTGGTTACCGGGAATCGAACCGGGGTTCTTGCGCTTGCAAGACAGGTGCTGGAACCACTGAACTAAATCCCCGGCCCTAGGCTCTTTAATTAATAACTTTCAGAGTGAATGGTGTTGAGGAGGCTTCAAATTAGCACAGCTATGGGGCTCTTTTTCATTACGCTGTACGTGGTCCTTCACACTTACCTGAAACACTTACCTGAAATGCGTTCAGGGCTTCCAGATTCGCTGCACACAGCATAAGGAAACGCGGACCCTCGAACACAGGAAACCTGTGCTGTTTCCCTGGCTATGGCCGAATATGAGTGCTTGAAATGTGCTTCCCCTCCCCATCATCGTTTACCCATATTCTGTTGATTTTGTTTCATTAGGAAATTCTCCATAATTTGGGTGGGATTGAAAACCTGGCGCAGGTAAGAGCTGTTCTGGGCCGGACGGGCTCGTCTCTTCGGTCTGTGCGGTGATGGGGGTGAGGGCGGAGGAAGTGCGGGATACAGAGCGACTCTTCTGACGTGCTGCTCCCGGGGCTGGTGCAGCGCGGGTCAGATGAGTATGAGGCTGAAGCATGGCACACGCGGGGCAGGGCGGGACCCGCAGCACTTTGTTCTGGCCGAGTGGGCACATTTTATTCAGCCTTTTGAAACTAAAATGGCGTATAAACGTCACACGTCTGTAGTTCTCAAAGACGAGGCGTAGGTGAGGCTGGCAACTGAAGCCCTCAGAACTCTGCATTCCACGTGGTGGGAAGGTGGTTAACATATTTTCACGTAGAAATCGTTACCGTGGTACTAACATCTTAATGAGTAAATGAAGTGAGGAGTGATCTTAACCTATCTATTTTTCTGAGAGAAGGTAACCGGGTAAGTATGCTGAAACCAAAAGAGGAACCCTCTAAGGTTATGTAAATATATGCAGAGCAACGCAGGGATTTGGTTTGTTAATTTAGTAATACATGTCCCTGAATTGTGGCCGCGCAGTCACCTGACACGCATAGTCGTACGCAAAACATGGTTTGTGCAGCAGCCCTGGGACCTGGAAACTCATTCTGCATTACTAACAGCAGCTTGAGTTTAATGGTAGTTTCTCTTTCAATCTATGTTGTTTCTTTCCTGAGAATGAAACCATTTCTCAGTTTGTTTAGAAGAATTGCAGTTGATGGGCGGCATATCTCTGGTAGTGAGCCAGTCTCTCGTCAGAGCACATTAGGATCTTCTCATCCACTTGAACTTCCCTTATGGTATCAGAAATTCTGTGTATTTCTCGGAACCTATTTCTTATTAGAATCAGTTATTGACAGGGAGGAATGATATAACTTCCTTTTATTCCTGCTGATATTCACTTTTATGCTGGTTAGGCATGATTTTGGATATTATAAAAATATGGCTAAGAAAATATATGTAGTTTGTTATAAAAACTCTACTAAAAGGTATATTGAAGAATTAAACTTTTGACACCATGTATTATATATTTTGTATTTAGCTACTGAATTACATCAAAGCGTATTCAGTTACAAGTCCTTTGGGCTTTAGAGAGTTTACATAGCCTTTCACAGTCGCTGCCTTACTTTCAGGGGAACCCTGAAATTATCCGTTTCCCCCAGTGCAACCGGCCCAGGAGCTCCGAGCAATAATTGGTGAATGTGTTGTGCCACCTAGCGGTAGTTTGAAGAACTACACAGCTTTGTATCTTAACTACTTGGGGGTTTGGGCGTTCCCTCCTTCTAACTGGCCTCCGGGTTGGTTGGTTGGTTCTTCCTGCAGTACATGGAGATTGTGACCAACGAGTACCTTGGCTACGGAGAAGAGCAGCACAACGTGGACAAGCTGGTCAACATGACATGTAAGCGTGGTCTCAGGGTCCAGAGCAACTTCCAGGACCTGCCTGAATAAGCGTCCTGAATACATATTCATAGGGTGCCGAGAGTCCATGCTGGTTGTCTGCAGGGACAAAACACACAAGGATACTTTCAGATTCCGGCCCTTACTTTGGAAAGACAATTTATTTCGTGTGAAAAAGGCCTCCATGAAAGCAAATTTTGTTTGGGAGAAATATTTTTGCCTCTTTTGTTTCTGTGACAGTATCAGAGATTTTACCTGTAATATTTGGTTAACAATAATACCTACCTTATAGAATTTGAAACATAAAATAAAATTCAGAGTATGAAAAAAGAAAAAGGAAGCCACACATGGTAGTTCTCACCTGTAACCCTAGAATTCTGGGAGGCTGAGGCAGGAGGTTGGCAGGTTTGAGCCCAGCCTAAATAGATTTGCGAGACTCTAAAAAGTATGAGAAAATTTAAAAAGGAGAAAAGAAAAAGAAAAGTCTCACCTGAAGACAGTGATGTACAAACATGGATCTCTGGGTGTGAGCTGCTCTGTAGACACTTGCTGTTTTCTCTTGGGACTCTCTCCCCCCACCCCCAGACGGGCTGCAGACGTCTTGTGGTGCCAGCATGGGTCCTCTGTCCCGCGTCTAGTTGCAGGGCGGTGCCTGGCACCCGGTCCTCAGGTGCTGGGTCAGGAGTCGGTGGCAAGCCCCAGGCTGCCGGCTGTTTCTCTGAGGATGACTGTTTTCCGTCAGCTGAGGAACCTTGTCATGCTGACCCCACTCCTGCCCCCCCTTCCTAGTCCCTCTGAGGAGGATCTCTGAATAATAGTCCTTGCTTTGAACTTGTAATGATGGGAAAGAAGTTGCTCAACTTTTAAGTGGGAAGAGAGGTCTGCTCTTCCTGCTATTCCATATTTCAGCATCACAATGATATTATAAAATCAATAGTAGTTTATAATATAACAATATTATAAAATCAATAAAATCAATAGTGAGCTAGAGGGATAATTCCTGGGTTAAAGAGTGGCCCTGCCCCTCGGCCCTGCGCTTTTCCTTGCATGTGTGTTTCTCTTTGCCCTTTCTCTGCTAGCACATCGTATTGCACACTCCGGCTTCCTTGAGTGTTGCTTTCTTTAACTCCCCGTGTCTTCCTTCCTTTGCAGATATTTTTCAGAAACTTGCAGCTGTCAGAGACCAAAGAGAGTGGGTCACCATGAGCGGCGCCCACAAGGTGCGTGGCTCCAAGTGAGCGATCTGTCACTGCGTGTGGCTCTCAGCTCTCGTGGTCCTTCAGAGTGTCAGGTCAATCCTCATGGAATCGTGCCCCTGACTTGCTGGACTGGCCTAACATTGTGACTCCCTGTCAGTATTCTTCACCAGCCCAGGGAGTCAGTGTGGACAAGTAAATAGAAGTTATTCTGATATACTTTGTGTTCTATGCCACATAGTAATGAACCGAGTTTATGACTTAATTTAAATGTTGCTTGAAAAACTCTGGCTGTATATCAATTGACCCTAGGGATGTGTTTATATGTAAATAAATGTTAAGCAACAGATAACATGTGTACATGTATACCTATAAATAAATCCCATATGTCATGGGGCTTATGTTAGATCGAATCATATGGAACTGCCATTGTTTACATCTCTAAGTTGGTTCTATGCAGGCACCTGAGTGACACAACCTCATAATAACAGAAGATAGTATTACAGAGTAAGAGGGATTTTGGTATGGGTAAATGCAGGTTTGATCAAAACAGGTGAAACTTGTATTGCAGTAAAACTATAGCGATGAAAGCTACCTAGAGCCAGCTTTGGCAACCCCTGGGGACCCACGTCCCACAAGGCTCCTGACCATTGTTGCTGGAGCAGATTTGCCACTGCTCATCCTCATATCCTGCCTGTCGTCGAGGGCGGAGATGGTGGACTTATGGCATGTGCCCTTTGTGTCCCTGAGAGTCCTACAAGCTTTGCCAACCCTGGTCCAGGGGATGACTATAGAAAACTTTCACATTAGCATTAAGTAGACATAGCTAAAAGTAGGAAAATGGTATGTCTGGGACTGAAGTTTGGGACGTACGTTAGAAGACAGAGGAAAGAGTAGGAAGAGAAGAAAATGAGGGAAGAGCCGAAAAACAGCAGCAGCTTCATAACTGCATCTTTTAAAAAACAAATGAATCACAAAGGGAGGAAATATACAGAGTGGAAACTGAAAAAAAGAATCCTAGCAGTTACTGCACACATCTGCACTCTGACCTATAGTCTGTGTGGGGCTGTGCTCTTGGGGAGGTGCTCTTCCTCTGAAATCGTGTATAGGAGAAAAGTGACTGGCACTGATGAAGATTTGGGGAAGGCAGCGACAGCAGCCCCACTCAGGATGGCAGTTATGAAGACCAGAGATGCACCCTCGACATCGCCAAGATGTCTGAGAGCAAATGGACACTCCACAGTGGCAACACTGAGTTTGGTTTGCAAGAAAGATGGAAGCTCCACCCTTGTGTTACATCATTTAGAAAGTGTGTAGTGCAGAGCCAGGCCCGGCCTGAGCTCTTAATGTGCAATCGTAACCTGTGCCAGTGCTCTCTGCTCCCCCGGGAGGGCTCCTCGTGCTGTGGAAAATGCTCGGGCACCAGCAAATAAAAGGAAGTGCAGGGTCGGCTAGTCACCACCTGATTTGGTCCCTTCTGCTGCCCTGTCTGAGTGAGGAGTGGCTCGAGAGCTGCTCTGGAGAGGCCGAGTAAGGAAGAAAGGACATCTGTCCTCAGGGGAGAACTGGACGTTCTTCTAGATGTTTATCCAAACTTCTTTGATGGTCAAGCATCTACATGGACTGCAAAATAAAGACTAAAAGAATCCATATATGACTTGATAGAAGAGAATAGCAGTTGTCATTATTGTCTAAGTAAAACTATTAAATATAACACATAGTTTGATTCTATTTATAAAAATTATGTTTTGATGAGTGAGTCTGTGTTGGCAGTGCGTAGTGATTCCAGTCATCTTGAGGGACTGGTACGTACACGTATTGTAGCCTGATCATTTTTATTCCTCTTTCTTTCCACTCTACCTTCTCTCCTCCAGGTCATCTTCCCATCTTTAATATAAGAAATAGTTTTATTCTAGTTAATAAAAATTATGCTTCTAAAAACGTATTTAACGTCATGAAGAAATTTTAGTGGCCGGCATTAAGAAGAAAACAGTGAGCTGCTGTAACACTGTACATACAGTTTCTTCGTAATTATGCATGTACATAAACTTTAAAGACAAAACATCAAGGCTAAACCTCTGTATTTAGAAGAAAGCATTATAGAATTAAAAAAGGTCATAGTACTTACATAATTACAACTTTTTCCTCAATGTTTCAGACACTAGTAAATTTACTCAGCGCACGAGACACTAACGTCCTCTTGGGTGCCCTTCTGGCCCTGGCCAGCTTAGCAGAAAGGTAAGTATATTTAAATATACTTCACAGTTCTGCTGTTGCAGCGATTTAGATGGAAGGATAAAATATAGACCAGTTGTACTGTCAAATTCTTAGTTAAAATTTGCAGAAAAATAAGCACTTAATAACAGAAGATCTTGAGTGGAAACTATCGTTTTAAAACTTATGTCAGAAAGGGAATAACTGCTTAAATTTTTCTTTTGCTTTCTAATTTAAGATATTTTCCATGTATTTTCATCTAACCCAAGTTACTGCTGCTTTCAATGTTGCCATAATATTTATTTGCCAGTGAAATCTCCCTGACATTCCTCATCCTCAGCTGCATATTCATTTTAAACTATAGAATATTTTAAAACATTTTTTACCTTAAAAGTGTCTTTAGAAAGCCCCTTCTTCCATATTTATTCTAAATAAAAATGCTCTAAATGTACTCTTATGCCGATAAGATCATTTTTTTGTTGTTTTGTGAAGAGCATAGAATACATTTTTTGAGTCTTTCCTCCAATATGAAAGCTATGATATTAATGTAGTAAAATGTGTTTCAATACTAATTAATATTTTACAATTTGTAGTCCAGAATGTAGGGAGAAGATAAGTGAACTCAACATTGTAGAAAATCTGTTGATGATTTTACATGAATATGACTTGCTTTCCAAAAGGTAGGTCTGCTAATATTGAATAAGATCGTGTCTTGTGCTCGATTCAAATGCATCATATTTTTGTCCTGTTTCATTATTTTCGTTGCTAACTGGGTATCATCAACTGGCTTGGTAGTTATTTTCTGTGTAAAGCTTATAGAAAGAAGCTAGTTCAAAGAAGTGTATTGGTTTATTTTTTTCTTCATTAATTCTAGATCTGTGCATAGAATACAATTATATAATCTTATGATTAATTAATTCTTTACTTTTGCTTGCTGTATTTGTTTATTTTCTTTGCATACTTTTTATGAGCAAGAAACTCAAAGGTGGTTCTTCTCTTTCTGCTTTCAGACTGAGTGTGGACTAAATATTAGGTTGCTAAGTCCATTTTACTCCAATAAGATACTGACTAACTTGTTTTGTGATCAGTTGTTATGACTTAGGGCAGATTCTTGGCTGCAGTGGATTGCTTTCACTTGAACACATACTGCTTAAAGGATTACTGTATCCAGATAGCTACTTAATTTATAGCAATTTTTCAGAGTCTTTCTTTAAATCTGATTTAATATTCTTTTTCATGAGCATTAGGTATAGACTGGGAACTATGTATTTACATAATTGGTTATCTGAATGTCTCTCCAAAACCAGGCCGCACGCTGTAGCAGGTATTAGGAAATCAAAAGATGAAAAGCATACAAATACATGTGTAGGGGCGGGACAGACAGGAAATCACAGATTTCACTGCAATACTGAAGGTAAATAGATGCACAGGGTGCCCTGGGAACAAAGCAGAGAATTTCTGTGTGTGAGAGGTCATGCGAGGACTTCTGAGGGACAGAGGCTGTATCTAGGCAAAGCGAGAGAGCTAACAGACACTGAACATGCTCCAGTGTGTCGGTGAGAGGGAATATACATATTGCTGTATAGCTGGAGCAAAAGAGGGAAAAAAAGTGTCAAAAACCTATAACAGAAGTCACCAATAAATACAAAATGTAGCTAAGTTTTGATCAGTGCTTTGTGTATGCCAGGGCTTGCTCCAAGAACTTTCACCATCTACTTATTTGGTCCACACAATAAGTACTATTATTTTCCATGTCTTGTAGATGAGCCAACAGGACATATTCAAATCAGGATGGATTTGTGTGTGAAATACAGATACAGATGTTAACATGGACATTGTGGGGACTAGTGGAGAGATAGTATACATGATCACATTAATGTTTGAAAGATTATTCTGCTGTGTGTGGAGGTGTGGTAGACTATGAGATACAAGCACACACTGAGACCCACTTGCATCATGCAGAGAATCTCCTGTGTAGAAAGTTTGAGAAGTTTAAGTTACTGTTACCAAAGAACAGATGCTTTTTGTGTCATAGCAGAAAAAGTCAGATGGGGAAGGAATGTGGAAAGTGGGTTTAGCGAAAGGGATTAGAAAGTATGAGAAGGAGGTCCTGGCGAGGTGGCTAACAGAGGCTTTGTGTGTGTCTTGAATGTGACCAAGCATCACAAGGACAGGAGAGGGGAGCAGCAGGGTTAGTGAGCTGTGACCCTTTCAGGAGAACTCCTCTCCATGGCGGTACAGGAGATAGGGCACACAGAGGGCTCTCGATTGGCAGGGACAGGGTGTCTTGTATGACTCTCCATCTTTGGACATGGAAATTACAAAGGTTATGATGTCATGAGTCCAAGTGGAGTTATTGAAAGAATGTATCTGAAGAGGAGGTAATACTCAGTTCAGACATAGCACATAAGAGCACTTGTGGGACATCTGTGTAGCTCTAATGTCTGAGGTCACGGGCGATGCCTGGGCTACATCTTGATCCAGGGATGGGAAGCGTTTGTAACCACGGGAATGGATGATCTTGGCCTAGGACAGCACACAGACTGTGAGACTGAAGCACAAAGTTGACTTCACGAAATTCTATCATCATAATGCTTCTTGTCTCAGCTGAACCCTGTATCTTTACCGTCATTCTTCATTTTATTCTCCAGATATCACTGAGAACTTTGTACGTAATTTCACCACATTGTAGGGTTTTTTTTAGCATTTTTTTGACTGTCTTTTTTTGTAGCCACTCACTGTTTCATATTTCTTTAGCTTTCAGTACATAGATTCCCACTATTTGTGCTCATTACCCACCTACTTACTGGTCAGTCGGTTTTTAGCTAGACCAGTAAGAATACAGTACTTACAAAAACGGGCAGCAAACTACACCCATATGTTGCATCTGGACTGCTGCTCATGTTGTAAATAAAGATTTATTGTAACACCTGGTGCCCCTTCATTTTTGTGTATCTTCTGTACTGTTTTTATACTGTCTCAGCAGAGCTAAATAGATACTAAATAGCTACTCCGGACATTGTATGGCCAGCAGAGCCGAAATTGTTTGGCTTGGATCTGTGGCCACAGCGAGTGCTGACTGACAATATGAAGAATGTGAGAGCTATGTTCTGTGCAGCCGCGTTAGCTTAGCATCGTCCATGTGAAATCCTTAACTCGTGTGCTGTGGTTCTTGTCCTCGGCCACCCTCTCCTTCCAGACTGACCGCGGAGCTGCTGCGCCTGCTCTGTGCCGAGCCCCCTGTGAAGGAGCAGCTGAAGCTGTACGAGGGGATCCCTGTGCTCCTCAGCCTGCTGCACTCGGACCACCTGAAGCTGCTCTGGAGC
Source organism: Petromus typicus (assembly GCA_004026965.1). NCBI lineage: Eukaryota > Metazoa > Chordata > Mammalia > Rodentia > Petromuridae > Petromus > Petromus typicus. Next base: position 52,615 of record PVIR01004082.1, read on the forward strand.
GTTGTCTGGATTCTGGTCCAGGTTTGCGAGGACCCGGAGACCAGTGTGGAAATTCGCATCTGGGGTGGCATCAAACAGCTGCTTCACATTCTGCGTGGGTGAGCATAGGCTTTGGCTGCTCTGGGACTTGGACAAGGTTACCGTCACTCCACATGCATACAAAGAGTTGAATTCTAAGCCAGGAGCATAGGGGAGGGACAGTGTAGAACACTTTCAAGGTGAAATTCTCTTGACGCATGCTGCAGTGTCATTAGTCATTAGTGTATCTTATGAATTGAAGATGCACAAGTATTAAGTAAAAATGTTTTTATGTCTCCATGAGATAATTCTATTATCTAATATTATGAAACATAATTCAACCTCCTGTGTGCTAAATTAAAGTTAAAAATGAATACATCTTCGTGAAAGAGATCACATCTACAATCTATAATGCATAAGTAAAGCTCTTTCTCATGAGAGTAGAGTGACATCAATTTTAATATAACTAGATATTATCAAATTAATATTATAAGAACTTTGTCCATATTATTCCTTGAGGGATGTTGGACAAACGTTTGCAGGACAAACGTCATTTTCTCTGAGAGAATGTTCCAAAGCATAGAGACAGCCTGCAGAGAGATGCGCTTTGTAATGCTATCTGTCAGTACCAACACAAAGGCAAAAAGTTAAGAACTATGGACAGTCTACTTGCTTTTAAGAACAGTACATAAAAACTTCAGTGATTTGTATGTTATAAGTCTTTCAAAAGTAGTGGAAGCAAAAAAACTAGCCCTTTGGTCAAACTAATAGTTCATAATTGCCAAGATTTTTTTGTTTGTTTTTATAGGACAAAGATGGTGACTATGGTGATTGTGATTATTACTGTTTATTATTGGTCATTCATACCTGTGACAGCAGTTGTGTTTTACCCTCTTGGAACGTAGTGATTTTCTTAATGAGAAATGAATTCATATGTAGTTAATGCTTTCAAGCAAAACCTATCTTTTTCTTATGTATAATTGAGTCTAAGACAAGGCATCATTTTCCTTATTTCCTCAAGTCCTAAATATCCTTGCTAGAAAGAGTTCTGTCATGCTTAAATAGCATTTTCCAACCCATACCAATAGTGTAATGTTTAGAAAACTCTTCTGTGGGAAGATGATATATGTCAACCTGTATTCTGTGCTAAATGTATCTTGTTTTTCTAGGAGAATTTATTACCCCACCTGGATAAATAATGTCCTTTCAGTGCTTGTGCCTGCCCCAGGGCTGCCCGGAGGCAGCACTAGGGGAAGAGGTTGGGAGGTGTGTGGTGGCTTGAGCAGGAACAGGCATTGTTATTAGGACAGCTCTCAGGAGACCTATTCATGCTCACGCACCTTAAGATTAAAGGTGTGCGCATGATCAGCTGGAGTTAACCCAGCGACTGGAGTTTTTAGAGGATTTTCTTGCCTCATAGAATCACCAGTGGTGATTGCCTGGGGACCCAGCTCCCCTTCCTTCCCTTCTTGACTTAAAGAAGAAGACAAGTTCACCCAAATGCCACTGAAGGGAAGTCATATGAACACATAGAGATCCAGAGAGAATTGCTGCACAAACAAAAAATAGATGAAAAATGCAGTAACCATATAAAACAGAAGGGAACAAAGCAAGCGAAGGACACAAAGAATCTATTAGGGAAGACAGTGCACTAAAATAGAAAAACAAATGCTTTACTTCAACAAAGACATTAAACAGATCGTGAAAGAAAAGGCAAGAAGACAGAACAAAATAACAGAACTAATAAATTAACCAGAGCAGCAGAGAAAACTGGATGTAGTACAATGGAGGGCAAGCTTAGGAGAGTTGCGCATATTGCAGAGGAAAAAGCCAAGGGAAAGAAAACAGAACATTAAATAAATGAGATTTCAAACTGAAATCCCTGAGGTAGAGAGTAAAATAAAATTTTCCTAAAGTCAAGGGAGAATTTCACTGGAAAAAGAAAGCTTAGAAAGATCGTGACCGAGATGTTTTCAAGTATGTTGCTTGTAGCCGAACCGAATTCCAGAAAAAGGTAGCTGTGTGAGCAGTGGGGAAACAGGGTCTGTCCAACAAGTAGTGTAGGAAGGAGAGAGGCAGAAAGGGAGGAGGGACACAAAAATCAACTCTGTGTGGATCAGAGCACGAAGCGACAAAGGTACACAGAAGAAGGCTTTGTGAGGCATTTTAAAACATGCTCCAGAGGGCCGGGGATTTAGCTCAGTGGTTCCAGTGCCTGCCTTGCAAGTGCAAGGGCCCGGGTTCGATCCCCAGTCACCCCATACAACAATGCGGGGCATGGAGACTCACACCCACCAGCGATCAGAACCACATATCACTGCTCTGGGCATGGTGGCTCACGCCTGTAATCTCAGCACTTGGGAGGCAGAGGCAGGAGGATATTGCTGTGGGTTCAAGGCTGAGCGCAGGGCCAGCCTGAACTATGAAAGCAATACCCTGTCTCAAAACAAAACATAGAAAAACATGGTGCAGAAAGGAGTGACCACAGAAGAAAACTGATACGTGGTTTGTGCACCAACTTTTCAGAGACAGAAATTTTGTTTCTGACCGGTCTTCCATCGGGAGCCTGTCCAGTGCGAACGCAGCAGGTCGAATCCAGCAGTTTCACTGGTCGGAAGATCTCAGTCCTCGGGAAATACAAGAAAACACTTTCTCTGTTCAAGCAGGTATTTATGTTGTACTGTTATGTTTTCTTATTTGACATCATATGCATTGTTGCATTGTATCGCGATTTGTTGCTGTAAAGTTATTATGATTGTGTTAATCAGACACAGTTTATACAATTATAAGCCCAGGGCCGGGGAGTTAGCTCAGTGGTTCCGGTGCCTGTCTTGCAAGTGAAAGGACCCGGGTTCGATCCCCGGTAACCACATACAATACTGGGTATGGAGACTCAGGCCCAGCAGCAACCAGTACCACATACCACAGTGCCGGGTGTGGTAGCCCACGCCTGTAATCTCAGCACTCAGGAGGCAGAGGCAGGAGGATTGCTGTGATGTGAGTTTGAGGCTGAGCTCAGGGCCAGCCTGAACCACAAAGCGAGACCCTGGCTCAAAAAAAAAAAAAAAAAAAGATTATAAGCCCATACAGCCAAATCCATGTGGATGCCAGAAGCATCTTGATACTGGTGTAGGATTGACAGGTTAACAATGCAATAAATTTCCCTCTTCTTTCCATGCTCCTAACTTACTGAGAAATAAATAGAAAAGTTAGTGATAAAGAAAATTTTAGCTCTTACTAGGCAGGCTGGGTTTGAGAATGCAGCTTCTCTATATGGCCAGAATCATGCTTCCTATAATTTTCTACATCTTGGGGAACTCGGCCGCAAAGAGAAGACAGCAGAAGACCCTGCTCAGTGCAGGATTTGCACACCTGAGCCAGTGCAGCCACGTGTGGACACATTTCTTGGCAGATGTACTGTGAACAGTCAGTCTGTACCCTCCCTAGGGACATCTGGGCTTGGGGACAAGTGCCCTGTGGCCCCAGATTTGGAAGGGAGGGGAAAGGAAAGAGGGTGTGAGAAGTAAACTAGGGCGCTGCTGAGGTGCGAGGGGAGCTGTGAGTGGCGCAGGTGCAGCACAAAGCAGCTCTTCCTTACTCTTTCCTCCTCTAGGGAAAGGGACAAGGTGTTTTTTCATAGACCTGTGGAAACACGAAACTAAGACCCCACTTTTCATTTCCCATTTCTGCTCATCTTGAGAGGCTTTGGTCTCAATCCTTGGCTTAAGCCAGGGGTTTGCAGGGTGAAGCTTCTCCCAGAAGTCTGATCCAGGTAGATCTCAGAGTTCTTAGTATTTTGCAAAGAGTGGATCAAATCGAGGTAGTGGTTACCTATGTGTGGGAGTAGAAGAAGGTTAATGCCTAGGAGGAGAACAAGGTGGGAATAGCCCATGTGTTTTTCAAGGTGGAAGTTGCAGGGTGTATAGATATGTAAGCTGCCACGCAAGGTGGGCTTACTGACCTTACTTAGCTTATTTTATACTTAAATACAAAAAAACAAAAAAACAGATGAAAATTAAAAACATAAGAGATTTGAAGAGTCAGTTTTTACTGTACTTGCTTTGATGTCCATATGGCTCTGGGCAAGTTGTCTTGATGCTGCAAGTGTTAGTCTTGCTCATGTAAAATGGGAGTGATCGTCACGACATTAGCACCAGGCAGTTACTGTGGGAATGAAGTAAGGACATAGGTAAAGTCTTGAGCGGAGCGGAGCTGGGTCATTGTCAAGGACTCAGTGCAGCCGTATCACCCTTACCAGTGTGTGGCATCCCAGGCAGACAGGGTTCTCTGTGCAGAGTCACGGCGGTTGCAAGGAGGCTAGAAAGGTACATTCCGGGACTCGGTTTTAATGTCCAGCCAACTGGAGCTGGTGTCCTGGCCTCTTCCATTGACTAGTTGTGTATCTGAGCTTATTAACCTCTTGGAACCTGTGTTCTCATCAGCAGAACTGGTACCTGTAGTGCATTCCTGATTATATGAATTAATTCAGATAATCTATTTAAAGGGTTCATTAATTTATCAAGCATTGTTAATAGGTTTATTGAGCATCTGTTAGGTGCCAGGCACGTGTTGACTCCTGGGGTTTACACAAACCAGACAAATGCAGCCCCTGCCTTCTTGTGTACAGCAGTTGTGTACTGCAGGTATATAGCAGGTGTACAGCAGGTGTACAACAGGTTACAGCAGGTGTACAGCAGGTGTTCCATAGCAGGAGCCTATGGATGCACAGGCACATGGAATGCAGCAGGGGTGAGCTCAAAGCTACTAAAAGCCTGCTTCCCCTTCTCAGTGTTTCTTGAGTGACACTGCTAGTCCTTGCAGAGGCTAACACTGTCGTCCCACCGAGGCGGGCTGCGGATGTGCAGGGGTGACTGACACCACCTGGTTTGATGCTCTCTTTCCAGCCTGCTGTGCTGCCCTCACCGAGCTGGTACTCAATGACACCAATGCCCACCAGGTGGTCCAGGTGAGTGCTGGGCTGCGAGGCTGGGTAGTCTTCGCATGTCGTGATCAGCGAGCCTTTCACTGCAGTTGTGTTTTAGAACACAGGTTTTGGGATCTGGTCCTGTGGTGTCTAAATGTTTTAACATATCTTACTTAACATACAGAGTTCTCACCCGTATTTCTGTCCTTCCTTAACTCACTTGTGATTTCTGCTCAATTTATGCTGATGTTTCTTCCCTGCACTGTGCACAGTCCTCTTTATTTTGCTATCTATCATAACTGTCGTTGTCATTCTGACTGCTTTAATCCTGGGCACCGGGGGTACTATGAGTTAAGGAGAATAGCTCCTTTTGTGTAGGACTATATTGGTTAGAATTGATAAAAACACACTAAAAAATATATTGCCAAGAGATGGATTTCACAAAGTATTTATATAACTCATTAGTTATGTAAGAAATAGAGAAGAGAAAAAGATTCCTAGCAAAGACAGGCTTTATTTGAGATAAAGGCCTGAGAAGGGTGGCCAGCTCTGGAATGCCAGGGCAGCACCCCCCTTACAGATTAAGGGGTCCGGAGCAGAGAGTGGGGAAGCTGCAGACTCGACTATTCTGGGGCCAGGTCATCTGTCTTAGTCCATGGCCATTGGTCTGCTTTGTGTTTGTACAAAGTGCATTATTCTGCTGGAGCTGAGGGCCTCCGGGTCAGGAATGGTCTGTTCTATCAATAGAACTTAGGCCAGGCTAGTTAACTAGGGATATGGATATTATCACAAGGCTAAAAGAATGTGGGGAAGGGTTGGAACTCATGGGGAGACATCCTTTAGACTTTTTATTTCAAGTTAGTCTACTAGGTATGTAATTACATATATATGCACATAGCTATAAATATATATGTAAACACACATTCAAATACATGTGCCAAAGTAACCTCTTCCTTATTGAACTGCGCAGAAAAAACTTTTTGTGGGGTCAATATTTCCATCCAGATATACGACTGCATGAGAGTTCAAAAGGGGTCAGAGTGCCAAAGGTAGCTGGCAGAGGTGGGGTGCTGGGGGTGGCCAGCTAGGGTTTCAGCTCCTGGTGTCCTTACTGCTGGTGAGGATTCTGAGGAAATGGTGTAGCTTCTCCAAATTGTGGTTTTAAAATGTATAAAACAGTGATGCTATCAAATAATTCACAGTAACTGTAAAAATAAAAGACATTAAGACAGGTAAATGTTTGCTGTTTTAGTATAGGTGCTCACAGATAGAAGAGATTGGTGAATTGTATACTTAACAGATGATTGAAAGGCGGTGATGGGTTAATACTTTTATCCCTTCCTCCATGTATATATTTGTATTAGAACAAGTCTAGAAAAATGCTGAATGTGGTTTCAGAGATAACTTATTTTTTTAATCTGTTATTCTTGTTTGGTTGACTTCTTTTGCAAATTTTCTTTACAATGACTGATATCTATATATTCTTTAACAATAAATACTAAAAAAATAGAAATTGTATTTCATTGTTAGGCTCTTAAAATTCACAGCATAAGGATATTTGGATCCCTTTACTCCCTCCCTTTTTAGATTCTCATTCTTTCCTGGTAAAATATGAAATCCCTTGAAATTTAAATACTTCATCAATTGTAACCTTGATTCTCTTCAGACAGCTGAAAATTTAAGACAGTGTATCTGATCTGTGGTGTTCAACAAGTACAATATCACATCGCCCTTTCCGTATGGCCCTGTGACATTTACTTAACATCGCGAAATGTCAGCAGCATTCTCGAGGTCATTCAGTTGCTTCGTTACCTTGTGGGTCTTTGTGGTGCTGCCGCTGGTCACCAATAATACGGCCCTTTGTGTTTTCAGGAAAATGGTGTATATATAATAGCAAAATTAATTTTACCAAATAAACAGAAGAATGCAGCAAAAACCCATCTACTCCAGGTAATAAACATGTTTCTTGTTCTTTAGTATCAAGTTATCAAAGTTGTGATGCTTAGTTACACATTGGGAAATATTCCAGCATTTTTCAGGTGAATGTGGTTCTTCGTATGGTGGTGAGGGACAGACATCTAGTGATATTAAAACTGTTAGTAGTTTCTCTGTGTGCTAGAATTAAGAATATTTATTTAAGTGTTCCTTTCCTCACCAGTAAGTTCTAGTTTTATTGTCTTTTTAAATTTACTCTTTTGTGGTACGAAGGATTGAGTCCAGGGCCTTCCACATGGAAGGTGAGTATTCTACCACTGAGCTGCATCTCCAGCCTTTTAAGAAGAAATTTTTTAGTTTTGTGTCAAAATCTCACTGAGTTACCCCAAACGACCTCAAATTTGTGATCTCCTGCCTCAGCCTCTCAAGTACCTGGGATTATAAGCGTGTGCCACCGTGTCTGGCTTCGTGTTCTATTTTTTAAAACTGTGCATCTCTTATGAATCAGACAATAGATAAACAACAGAGAAACATTATTTGTCATCTTTAAAAATATTATCTTTAAAAAGGAGGGTCCGTGAAATGCATCTGGAAGGATGAGAACAAAGTTGTCAAGTCGATAAGGAACTACTGGGGCCGGGGTCCCACGGTGTCCGCTACAGGGTGGAAGCGTGGTGCACGGAGAGGGAACAGCAGGAGCGAAGCAGGTAGCCCGAGGACCTAGACGTGGGCAGAGGACCTCTGAGTGATGGGGGACAGAGCACCCAGGAGATGAAGGGGCACGTTTATGGAGGGCCTATACTTTTCTGAAGAGTTGTATTTGTGGTCAGTGTCGCCAAAGACACTGCAATGACAAGAGCATGTCCAAAGTGAGCCTTTGGAATAGTTGCAGGTCATGTTTTCAAATAATTTAGAAAAGAAAGAATAAGCAGCGTTAATAACCGATGTTTGATTAGATGGCTATGTGTAACCTGACTTAAACAGTACCACAATGGGTACTGTAAAAATAGTTTTAAAAACAGCTTTTGTCCACCTCCCCCAGAAAGGAGGCCACACCTGGCAGACGCCTGGTCGTGTCTGTGTAGACAGACAAGTGCTGAGGCCAAGGCGCTGCCGAGCACGAAGGGCGGGGCCTGATTTCTTTAGCACATCCCAGGTGTAACCGAGCACCTTAGGGAAGATGTAAAATCAAATCCATCCTGTTAATGCATTTTGTGAAGCAGAGAAGGGTTCTTTCTGGACATCCCAGCCGGAGGCTGGGTGTGGTGGCTCGTGGAGAAAGAGGATTGTAAATGAGATGCCATGCTGGACCCTCCCCAGATGCAGGCTGAAAACGAAGAGCGTGGGGTGGGAATTGTGCAGATTCTGGATTCAATCCCTCTGAGCATGTGCGCGCGCACACGCAACGCCCACACATGCACGCACGTACATACGCATGCGCACACACAGCCGCACGGGTGGAAGTCCTAAGTGTGCACAGGTCCACGGATTCCTGCCGTCTATAGCCGTTCCTCAGTGTCCTCACTGCTGCTTGCCTGCAGAGACCGGCCTCGGGGCATGCAATGTGGCCAGTCCTAGTCACTTCAGTGAGGTGACTGCAAGCTGGGATTTTTTTTTTTTTTCTCAGCCTTGCAAAATATCAGATGTTTATTTTTCTTAGTTAAAGGCTCACAGGTCTATTTCTGAGTGTTCCAGGGAGTTACTGTCGATTGTTCTTTTTGGGAAACGCTTGAGACTCTTTACTCAGGAGACCAATTTGTCAGGGTCGAGTCCACTGTGCGTGTGGCTATTTTTATATGTCATCATTTCTAGTGTTTATTTTCTCACAGAAACCATATAAATATCGAGGCATACGTAGGCTAGAAACAAAATAAACCTCGGGTTCTGGAAATCTTCGGATGTTTGGTTTTCTCAGCTTAGGAATTTCACTTCTTGGGTCTGTGCTCATTTCGTACTTTCTAGAAAGGAGCTAATGGCAAAAACTGGGGAAAACAAGGCAAAGAGCCTTCATATTCTACAAAACCAACGCTCTTTAAATATGAGACTAACCCAGAGGTGGGCCATTCTGGTTTCATTTGTAAGTGTGGGCTCTGAATCAGGCCAGCGACCCACACCAAAGACACCTGAATGTCTGTTTCACAACAGTTATGTGCAGAGAATGTTTTAATTTGTTGAGCTGCCCTTAACGACTCACGTTTCCGCTTATCTCTCAGTGTTACGCTTTCCGAGCCCTGAGGTTCCTCTTCAGTATGGAAAGGAACAGACCGCTCTTTAAAAGGTATGAGCTTGGAGCAATGTAAGCGACCGTTCAGTTTAAGAGAGCAGCAGAGGGGGTCTCCTTCTCATGCCTGAGGTGTGATGGGGGCGCGGGCCTGTGCGGGCTTCCCCTCTGTACAGACAGAAGTGAGATCCTGCAGCAGCTCTGAAAACGAACACTCACGGGAATGAAAGAGCGTAAATCAGGTGTTGGCTCAGCCTGTCACCGCGTGTGACCATCGTGGTTTTGGTACATTTATCTTAAATAGATGGCGTTAAAACTTGTGCTGTACTTACTTTTGTCCACTTAGTAATTCCAGAGTGAGTCTGGTAGTTTCCCTTATCAACAGAAAAGCAAAGTGTCTGTTAGGGTGCCCTTGTGAGGGTGGAAGACTGGCCAGGGCCACAAGATGGTGCTGATGAGTGTGACTAAAATGTCACCATCTTGAGAAGCGCAGTGTTACAGAGGTGTGCATTCCACACACCCTGTTCAGCGGGGTAGGTTAGCCAAGAGCACACGCCCCCACACTCACTAGAATTCAGTTGATAAGGAAGGTCATGAGATAGTGTAGTTTTATTTGGAAAGCATGGCAAAATTGACATTGTCACTTTCTTTCTCTGTAATATTTGAATTCAGGGAAAAACGAAAGATGCCTAACAGTTTCCAAGTTGTGAATTAAGCGAATGCGCGTATTTTTCCCCGTAGACTTTTCCCGACAGAGTTGTTTGAGATCTTCATTGACATTGGACATTACGTGCGTGATATCAGCGCTTATGAAGAATTGGTTTCAAAGTTGAACTTATCACTGGTAGGTCCCACATGGTAAATATTTTGTCAGGTTGCTATGTAGAGTTGGTTGCAGCAAACTCATTTTATTTTTATGTTTTGGTTAGGAGGATGAACTGAAACAAATTGCTGAAAATATTGAAAGCATTAATCAGAATAAAGCTCCTTCGAAGTACATAGGCAACTATGCGATTCTGGATCACCTGGGCAGTGGCGCTTTCGGCTGTGTGTACAAGGTCAGATTTGCTCCTGGGAGCCAACGTTTCTGCTCCTCTCCCATCACACTCCATACTTGCATGCCAGTTCGTTGGAGTCCCTGTCACTGAACAAAGACCTGTAAAGTTAGAAAGGGGGCGACCTGCTTTCCCCTCCCTCTCCTGTCTCTCTTAGAAAGAAGCTTCCTATCAGTAATTTTTCCTACTCTGCAAAAAATAAATAAAGAGAATGTTTTCATTCAACAGACAGAGGTAGCTACACTAATGAGCTGTCTTAGCTATCAGCTGTGGTGATTGGCTGGTAACGTTTTTAGAGAAAAGGTATTTCTCACAAAAAATAGTCAAAATAGCTTGTCTAACATGTGGCACATTTTCTAAAGTGACACTGGTATTTCTGTATTTTACACAGTAAAACCCTACTGACAGACTGGACTGAATCGTAGACTGGATGGAAGATTTTTTTTTTTTCATTTTTTTTGTGAAACCAGGGATCAAACTCAGGAGCTTGTGCTTGCCAGGCAGGTGGGCATGGAACCACTGAGCGATATCCCTGGCCTGATACTAAATTTTCAAACTGAGGTTATAGTAAATTCAGTGAGAATTTTATATGCTTCATGATTTATTTCGATGACTTGATTAAACACATGACTGTGTTAATCTCTTCCTTTCTTAGCCTTTCAACTTTCATCCTACTGGGTTTTTGCTTTGTTTTGTTTGTTCCCTTATTTCAGGTTAGAAAACGCAGTGGTCAAAATCTTTTAGCAATGAAAGAAGTCAATTTGCATAACCCAGTATTTGGAAAGGATAAAAAAGATCGAGACAGCAGTGTGAAGAATATTGTTTCCGAATTAACGATAATTAAAGAGCAGGTAAATGTTTTTCATGTTTCTGAAACTGTTTCCTTGAATATGTGGAGTTCTTGTGCTCATCTTACCCAGGCTGAGTATGCATGGGTTCTGTGGGGAGTCATAGACTGAGGCATTGTTGTCTTTATCAGCATTTTTCCTGAGGTTTGAAGCTGGGGTGTAAGATTAATACTTCCTGGGGTTGATATTAAGGCTAGGGAAGCAAAATAATTGGGCCAAGGGCACGAGCATGCCACGTGATCAAGCCTTCTCTCTTTATTTACGTGCAGCCACCCGCTGCTCATGGTAGTGTTTGGTTACCTGGTTACATGGAAGAGAGAATGGAAGCAGAGAAGCAGAATGGGATTTCTTCTTGAGATCCAAGAACATGCTGGCTTTTTTCCCCCCAGTTTTCTTTACTTGTGTGTTTATTCTAAACACTGTTCATGTGTAACTCCTGGGGAGGGTGGTCAGCCTCCTGTGCTTTGTCCTCCACTAGTCACATGGACACAGCATCTGTTCTGGAACAGAGTGCCATAAATATGGAGTTTAGTTACTGAGATCTATGTGTGCCAATCACAGTGCTTGTATGTTAATAGCTTACTTCACGGTGAAGTTTTATATACTAATAGAGTTGGTTAAATTCTTTTTAGTACTGGGGATTGAACTCTGGGCCTTTGCATGATCCCCAGTCTTCTTTTTGGCTTTTGGTTTGAGATAAGGTCTCACTGCTCACCAAAGGTGGCCTTGAACTTGAAACTCTTGTCTCAGCCTCTCACAGTGCTGTAGTTACACACACACACCATGACATGTAGCTATGCTAGATCTTTTTCTAAAAGCAAGTGCTCATAGTTAGGATAATCTATCCTTTCTCCAGGAGCTGTTTCCTTGTAGCACAAGGTCGTACATGGTTTTTGACCTATATGATCTAGTGTTTTCATTTAGATCCAAATCGAGATATCACCCTGGCCAGTGAGCTAGACCCAGTATGTGGTTCTGATTCTCAACCTGGTCCTGTCTTGTTTAAAAGCTGCTGGGTGTTTACTAGGTGGTGAGATAGATCATTTGTTTTTCCACATTTCCTAGAAAAGAAAATAAAACCCTATTTAAGAGGCATCATTTTAGATACTGAGATAACTCAAAACTGGGGGTCGGTCTTGTGAGAGGATTAGCCAGGGCAAAGGACAAAAGTACTGACTGAAAGAAGCAACAGAAATGAAAGAGTGTATTTGTTAAGATCAAGCTCAACATGGGCTTGAGAACACAGGGGCTTGAAGAGGAGGCCTCACAATAGTTATTTCTCTTTCATGCGACAGTCCCACAGTGGGTGTAACAAGAGGTGTGTCCTTTGTTCTGTGCAGTTATCTGGGTGCTCTGTCCCTGTGGATGTCATCTTCCCGGGTGGGTGAAGCTCCCGTGTGCATGATGGGACGATGGACAGTGTGAGAGCCAGTGCTGGGTGGGGGCTCCAGCCCAGAAGCCCAGGGGTTTTGCTCGGACTCATCCAGTGCTAGACCCACCACCAGCTGCAGGGCAGGCCGAGTCATGAGACTGCCTGGGAAACCATGTCCAGTGACCACTCCAATTCAGAGAATAGGGTTTGGCTAGCCATCCTTTCCTCAAAGGGGCCTGCAGAGAGAAGAGATGCAGCCCATTTATAAAAGCAATGGCCATTTTACCGAGATAAGACAAATTTTAGCTCACCTAGAAACTCCAATTACAAATAAACAACTGCAAACATTTTAGTATTCTAATAGAAAATGATCGTTAATTTTAGAAAAAGTAGACCTTGCATTCACGTTCTTAAGCAAAGTCATATAAAGAAGAAATTGTATCATGTACTTTAACAAAACAATGAGGAAGACTACATTTATAGCTATCACAATAAGTGGTCAAAGGATTGGAAGAGAGATCGATGGAAGCTAACCATAAACTCCACAAGACCCGGGAGTTTCCAGTGGATCGGCAGGGGCAAGAGGCCAGTGGATGGTGAATTATTAAGAAGCACTTAGAGATCAAGAGCAAGATAGTACTTGGCTGGCTCTCAGGTGTGGAGGAGTCTTGATAACTGGCCTAGCAGGGTTCATGCTGAAATCATGCAGCTCAAGCCTGAGGGCTGGTCAGGAAGAGGACTCACAGGAGCCCAGCTGAGTGTTGCCAAAGGGCAGATCTTATCAACTCGGGCTAGGATTTAATCTCAGCTCTCAGATTAAGTTAGTCTCACGTTAATTACTGTGTAGAAGATAGAAGCAGTGCAGATACAAACTTTATCCATATATATTCCTATATGGAGAAAGGAAAAAAGCAATGGATAGCTATATACATGTATATTTAATATATATTACTTCATTTTTTACTTTTTCCTTTATGTACTCTATTTAGTATTTGAAGTTGCTATGTGAATTCTTAGTATTCTATTTAGTTCTGTAATTCTGTTCTAGATAAGTAATAAAACACAGTTTTTAATTTTGTTTCAGAAAGCTATCTACACAATTGCTATTTTCAGTTTAATTTTGTAAGCAATAGATTTTTTTAAAATGCTCATAAAAATCTTAGGTGATATCTTGAAATGCTTAGTATTTTAGATATAATTTATGAAATAAAGTCTATGAAATAAGTTTGTGTTTTGAAATAGATAATAAATGTTTGTGATTTGTTTTCTTGCAGCTTTATCACCCTAATATTGTACGTTATTACAAAACATTTCTGGAAAGTAAGTATGACTTTTTTTTTTTTAGGTTTTTTGAGACAGGGTCTCGCTTTGTAATTCAGGCTGGCCCTCAGCTCAGCCTCAAATTCACACCACAATCCTCCTGCCTCTGCCTCCCAAGCGCTGGGACTACAGGCGTGAGCCACCACCCCCGGCACTGTGGTATGGGGTACTGGTTGCTGCTGGGTGTGGGTCTTCACACCCAGTATTGCCATGTGGTTACCGGGGAATCGAACCAGGGTCCTTGCGCTTGCAAGACAGGCGCCGGAACCACTGAGCTAACTCCCCGGCCCAAGTATGACTTTTTGTGGTGGGATTTCTAATTAAGGAAAAATATTGTAACTGAAGCATTTTCATATGGGAATTTCACAAACCAACCTCAACTATTTTCTTTAATTTTTGTTATCAACATGACAATGGGTGATTTCGAAGATCATTTTCTTTTCTTTCTTTCTTTTTTGTCTTAGTTTTTTTGCAGCAAGGCCTTTCTTTGTAGTTCAGACTGGCCCTGAACTCACCATGTAGCCCAGGCCAGCCTCGAACTTGTGGCACTCCTCCTGCCTCTGCCTCCCAAATGCTGGGATTACTGACATGAGCCATCATGCCCGACATTGTGATATGTGGTTACGGGGGGATCAAACTAGGAACCTTGTGCTTAGTAGGCAGATACTAAACCACTGAGCTAAATCCTTGGCCCACACATCATTTTCTTGACCAGTCCAATGATGATAAAAATCACCTAAAGATAGCTATAAATAACAGATGCTAGGAGAGAAGACACTTTGTCAACAAACCGAAATCACTATTATTGCTATTTTATATGAAAATATCACTTAATAAGATAAGGAGATGAAATTGAAGAATGATGGTTTCTTTATTAAAAAGTAACAGCCGTTTAGGTTCAGTCGGACATTTTCCCATCACCAAAATAAATTCGAAGTGAATTTGATTTCATTTGCATAAAGTTCATAGTAGTGCCACCAGGGGGCAGCAGAGCCCTGATTTATTAGGCAGGCTCTGCAAGGATGAAATGCCGAGTCCAAACGTTGAGACAAAGCCTCACCACTTGTAAAAAATAAAACTGGGGACAGAAATAATAGATTAAAAGGAAGCCTGCGAAATGATCTGGAGAGACCTTGTAATAAGTAAGATATGATGCAATAGATGAGAAGATTGCAATAAAGGGAAATATACGGTCAGAACATGGAAAAGTAATGCTAGAGATAAAGTTAGAAATAGAACAAATAGTTCTTAGAATTATGAAAACTTTGAAACAATATAATATGTATGTCTACAAGAGTGATGAAGTGAATTGTGATCTACCCTCAGTGTACGGTAATATGGCAACCACCGTTACGAGCAGTGTGCATCTGTGTGTATTGGAAATATAAGACTGTGATGGAAACGTGGACCGGAGGACATGTAGAGTAGGGTTCCACTCTTGTTAATATTGTGTATGGATATATTTTATATACATCCAAATGTCATAGAAGGCACCTACTACATGTAATTGTCAGTAGTTTCAGGGTTGGGGATTTAGCTCAAGTGGTACTACGCTTATCCGGCAAGCACGTGAGACGACAGCAAGTCTCCACGGAAATGCAAGGTGTCTGATTCCATCTCAGGGTTTAGACTAGGAATAAGGAAGAGTCGTCCACATGCTTTTCAGTTCCCCATGACTGAGAACTGTTTGCTTATTCTCTTTGGCACTTTTCAGCTATCCCACATCCTGGTGTATAGAGCAAATGAAAATACTTCCAGTGTAAATTTGTGCTAGGGCTCTGCCTGCAGCAAGGACGAACTGTTCCTGGTGTCACTTACCCTGGAACCCAGCACTTGTGCCCCAGCTAGTGCTGCAGGGGCCTCCATCTTCGTTGGTCTCGAATTCTTTTTCATTGGTGTCCATTGGGAATACATATAATTACATTCATTTGAGGAAATTGATATGTATATGTACTATATCTTGAACGTTATGCTCTGTGTACCCATGCAGAAGCTCAGGTTCTACTGTATAAACTTCTTTTCACAATTCTGTTTTTTAAAACTTTTTTCATAATGGAATATCTTAGAACATTTTAGATATACGTTATGATCATGTGCAACACTGAGCATTTGTACCTGTTTATGATATAGCTTGATTCTCATTTTTTCCCCTTCCTTTCCCCTCAAAAGTCTATGTTTAATTTAAATTCCTACAAACCATTTTATATTTTTCTGTAGATGACAGGTTGTATATAGTTATGGAACTTATAGAAGGAGCCCCACTTGGAGAACATTTCAGTTCTTTGAAGGAAAAACAGCACCATTTTACTGAAGAAAGGCTGTGGAAGATATTTATACAGGTATGTCTTTTCCTGTATTCAATTTTTCATAATATAGTGAGGCCCTGACTTGATTTCTTAGAGGCATATAGTGGTTGACAGTAGTTGTAGGCACATTGGGGGAAATAAAATTTGTTTCTTGTTCTTATTTCAAGTTGTGCTTAGCCCTTCGGTACTTACACAAGGAAAAGAGGATTGTCCACAGAGATCTGACACCAAACAACATTATGTTGGGAGACAAGGATAAAGTCACCGTTAGTAAGTATAAAAATCTTAAGTTTTTGACTACAGAATTTCTGAGTATTAACTCTGGAGGAGATGATTCTTTCACAGTAGTGGTATCCCAAAGAGTTTGGGGTATGGGCGGAACCCTTATTTTGCTGTCCAATATAGAGCAATTAGTCACATATGACTGTTGGGTGGTTAGAAGGTGGCTATTGGGATTGTTGAGATGAAATTTACATTTTATTACACGTTACTCATCCAGGTGTGTGTTGTGGCCGCCATTTTGGTTAATGACAATTACAGTTCTAAATGATTGAGTTGCATTTTGCTGATAAGAGGGGGTGGTATACTCTTAGGGAATAAATCAGTGGTTTCTAGGTCCATTTCTTTCTATAGAGCAGCACTTCTTCAACAGATGCTCTGTGTTTACCATGTGAGCACACCGCTTTGAGCCTTGTTAAGATAGTCTTTGCTTTAAGAATATGTTGAATGTTCTACCATTTGTATATTTCTACATATATTTTTATTATAATATTATTCTCTTATAACAGGCCTAATGTTGGATACCATTTTATAAATTAGTAGGTTTATTCTTGCCCTCCTGTTTGTCTAAATGTCAATCACAAAATTTTAACTTAGAGTGATGTATTAACTTCCCCGTGTTTCCTTCATGAAGTATGAATGGTTTATGAAATATGGGTCGGGAGACACCTCCCAAATCTGTGGTCTCCAAACAGTTGGTGTCCGCTCAATGAAGCTGTTTTTGAGAATGTCCTGCTAATATGTGTTGGCTTATGTGTAGGTCCTATGCATATGTTTTTCTACAAAGATTCTATCATGCATAACAAAGTCTATAGAAATAAAATACAAAAAGATGAATTCAGAAATGAAGGTTTGAATCTCCAGCCTTTACAGGGGATCGCCCTGGGTCGTCATTTGGGGACCACTGCCCTCAGTATTTACTGATGGGAGAGACATGTGACAACCTGCAAAGCCAGTTCCTCTACTTTTAGAAGAATCTAATTTTCATGAAGGTGATTTCAGGTGTGTGTATTTACAAGGACCACGCTTCTTCATGAACAGAGACAAAAGACCATTTCAAATTCTTTTTAGTTTTTCACAGATTTTGTTTTCCATTGTGACGGTTTTCTTATTTCCCACTGTCTCCCATCTACTATCCTGCCAACATGGTGGGCAGACACTGTTCTGGACTTTTCCTGTCTTCCTTTTCTGCCCGGACTCTGCATCCCACGTCCTGTGTTTTCCTGAGAAGAGCTGCTTTGAGAGAGTCATATGTTTTGGATGCTTCATACCACAGCATGTTTTTATGACATCTTCAACCTCAAGCCTCCTTCCCACATAGGAGATCCAGTGCCGGTCTATTTGGGCTCATTCCGGATATACGCTCTCTTTCGTCTCTCCAGAAACCTTTAGGATGTTCTCTCTATGTGCTGTTCGAGATAAGCCCTTTTATTTAATGTACCTGAAACTAGGAGTCCTCTTCACTTCCGAGACTTACGACTTCAGTCCTAATAATTTGTGCTTTCTTCTCGACTTTTCTCCTGGCTGTTTTGTGTGATTCACTTTCTAGAATTTATTTGTCTTAGATGTAATATGTACTCAAATAATCTGATAATTTAAAAAGTAATTCTCTTAGTTCATATCTCTTTGTTGGTTTAGTTTTATTTCTTGAACTTTATGTTTTAGTCATTGAATAGTTAATTTGTCAAGTCACTTTTTTACTCTCTGAGCAGTCTTTTTCCTATTGAAAGCTTTCCTTATCTGTCTGGTGATCTTGGATCAGTCTAACAACTGCAAGAAAGGAGGGATCCTGTTGTTGGGAGCCCTCTGAGTTCCGGGGAAGGCCGTCTTTGGGTGGATGTCATTGTAATGGAAAGTTTTCACTGTTATGCATATTTTTCTCTAGAAGGTCGTAGGTTGGCTCTAACTGTCCTTCCAGAGAGCATCGAGGGCTGTGCATCTCTGAGGGAGGCTGAAGGAGCTGCGTTCCTTTTAGCTTTGTACTGAATTCCCATGAATTCAGGCCTGTACGGCTTGGTACCTTGCTGGTTAAGTTTCTTTGGAAAGTAAGTGTTTTCCGTAGATGGTGAAGGGTTCCAGCTTCCCGGCTGTATGGCTGTGGGTGTGACCTGGAAACTGCGTCCTTTTCCCTGCGCTGTTCCCCGCCTTCCTTCTTTCTGAGTACCTGGGCTCCCACAGCCTCCTGTTCTCACCCTCTGGTGGGGAGACTGTCACTGCGGCGCCTCCTGCTAAGTCACGGGGACCTGTTGTCCTTTCTCACCACCACATCCGTTCCCATCGTGACCCAACAGAAAATCTCTATTTTAACAAAGCTTTGAGAATTTGAGAAGATGAACACATACCATTAAACTACCCAAAGGGGCAGGCTGGCGACATTATTAAGTCTATATATTAGGCTTAAGGAAACATGCCATTTTAAAATTGCCCATTCGACTCTAAAAAATACATATATCTGCTTGCATTCGAGTTGCATGGGTACCCTAGAGAAAGATACTGGGTCTTACAAGAATAAGAAAACTTTTCTTTTGCTTTTCTTTCTTGCTATTCATTGTCATTGTGCTCATTCTTTGGAAAATGTTTACCAGGCTTGTATTTAGGAGTTATTAAACTCAAAAAAGCTATTTTAAATTTTCAGGACTTTTTAGTTTCAAGTAAGGCGGTACTTTTCTGTTTCAAAGATGTAGGGACAAAGATAAATCTCAGGGCAGATTTTCTCTAGTAAGTTTTTCTCTAGTTCAGGTCTGGTGTTGTAAGACACTTGCTACATCTAGGCGTCGATGTGCTGCTACAGTTATTTCCAATGAATATACATCAATTTTTTAACTAAAAGGATAATTCAGAGAAATTTGATGTATCTCTTTACGTAAAGCTACTTTAAATAGAATAGTGCTGAAATACTTTTTCAGTGTCTGTTGCTATTGATGAAAATATTGTCATTTGACTCTTATTTTTAAGAAGGTTCATGGTTCAATTGAAATATTACAGCATTAATTCGAAGCAGTGTACAAAATCCCAGCTTTTCAGGCTGGAAGGAAAGACAGTGGCAGTTCTGAGAGGCTGGGACTCCAGCCAGCTGCTGTGAGTGCCTGTCACCGCACGGGGGCAGCCTTGTCATGCTTTATTTTCCTCTGCTCTTGGGCTAGACAGTGTACCGACTCAGAAAAGAAAAGCAGCATAGAATCACCAGGTGATCTCACAGATGCAGGGGACAAATTGCATTGAAAATGTCACGAGAGACAAAAGCTTTAGGGAAACTAAAATTTCCTCCTTCTCCTCATTTTTCTCAATGTAGGTGAATTAAATGCTTTGGGATGACTGCTGATTTACAGTTATTTATAGTGAGCCTGTGGGCTGGAGTTTGTTTTATGAGGAAGCATAGTAAAAAGAGCTAACATACTTAGGATGCATGCTTTTTATCATACAACCTTGTTTCAAATGTCTATTATCTTTCTACTTGAAAGACCGAATGTTTTAATGACGTGTGCCACGACACACATCCGGGTCCTGCTCCTGCATCTATTGTAGCTTTTGAGGCGGTGCAGAGGAGCAGACCCTCGCTCAGGAACACCCTGGGAAGGTCACTGTCAAGCAACATCCACATGGTGCGGTCGCTTTACAGAGTGTCTCTGGTGAAGCCTGGGTGGAAACAAACTTATTTACTATCAACCCACCATTTCATGCTTCTTGGCCTTTCCAAATTCCCACGTTTACTGTCGTTCTTTCCTGTGCCCTTGCATGCTTTGGACCCCTCCCCCCCAAAAAAAGAGAAAGGATAAGGAAGTCTCAAGTTCATTCAGCAATAGATAATAGCCATAGACATGGGCTTTAGTACATGACTTGTGAGGTCACATCTTGATCCTGTGATTACATCAGCGGTGTAAGTTTCTACTTCTTAAATCACAGCTGACTGCTTCCAGTGGTCAAAGCAATGAGGATACACTTGATTGTCGTAACCATTGTCAGAGACTGCAGTGTTCATTCACGTCACTGTCTGGCAGGGAGTGCAGGAATGGAGATGAGGAGAAAGGCCAAGGCTTCTGCCCCCGAGTGTAATCTTGAAGAGAAGACTTTCAGGTACTCGCTCAGCAACTGCTTCATTACCAACCATGTCCTGCATTAAGCAAGGCAACCACATCAGACGTGCCCTACCTTACAGGGTGAGAAGGGCCAAATGTGCTTGCAACCACACATTGCTATGTCTTCTGATAATTTATTATGGGGTGAAAGGGTGTATGTGCCTTAGCCAATACTTCGGGGCATATTTTCATCTTTATAGATAATGTAAAGACTAAGGGAAATTAGGAGTATTGTTTAAATGACCCCCGGCAGTGCCAGGAATGAACCATGTTTCCCCCCAGGGCTCATTTCCTAACCTAGTGTCTGTAGCATTTTTCTTCTGGGGACCATTTTAGGTAGAGAGAAAGGCAAGTCTGAGGGCATCAGCGTGCTCACAGTTAGTATCCTAGTTGTGTGAGGATGAATAGCTTTGTTGTGCTGGGCTGGACATCTTTTTTTTTTTTTTAGGTTTTTATTTTGAGACAGGGTCTCGCTTTGTAGTTCAGGCTGACCCTGAGCTCAGCCTCCAACTCACATCACAGCAATCCTCTTGCCTCTGCCTCCCTAGTGCTAGGGTTATAGGCGTGAGCCACCACGCCCGGCACTGTGGTATGTGGTATTGGTTGCTGCTGGGCATGAGTCTCCACACGCAGTATTGTGTGTGGTTACTGGGGATCAAACCCGGATCCTTGCATTTGAAAGACAGGCGCTGGAACCACTGAGCTAACTCCCCGGCCCTGTGCTGGACATCTTAAGTTGGGCGATTATAGGGAACGCAGTCTTCGGAGCATGGCTGCAGGGCCTGGCATCGTCTGGCAGTGCCCCCACTGTGTCCGCTCCTTCTGTGTTCTCTCATTTCTTAAGTGGGTCTCAGTTATTTGGCCAGGGGGGCTTTTGTATATGTCATTTATTTTTCCATAAAGTTTCTCTTCTCTTATCCTCGTTGACTTCTATCTACATTCAGATGTGAATTCAGTCACCAATTGGTCACAGAAGCTATTTTTCCTATATAGCTTGCTCACAATATGCCTGTCTTTTAAACCTTTAAAGAGTGTATCAAACTAAATACACTGGTTCCTTTGGTCTCTGTCAATACAGATGTTTTTGGACCTGGTTAGTATCTTTCATGCTTAGCCCAGCACTTAGAACATAGATTTTGATGTTGGACCAATGAAGGAATTAATGGGTAAATGGACAGTCTTGAAGGCCAGACGAGGCTCTTGGAAACGTTTTACAGAAAGCAGTCAGGAGACCTGATGCTGCGTTGGGTTGCTGCAGAGAAGACAAGTCGGTAGGTTTGTTCCACAGTCAAGTGTCTCGTGAGATGGATCTGAAGGAAAAGCCCTCTAATAAAGTACACCTTGATTGTTGCAGGGTGAGGGAGAACCCAGGCTACTGGCACATTTACACTGGAGATCAAAATAAGACTGAGTGTCAAGAGCTAGTGAGGGAATGATTGTGGGAAGCAAAGGGTAAAGGTGGAGATTTAATATCCAGGAAATGAGTAAGAGGAGATATGTCCTCTGCTGGAATGTGATATCCCAGATGACCATGAATGAGGGGCCAAGTCTTGAGTGGGAAGTGGCAGGTACTTTGTTGGATTACAGGTGAAACCCCAGATAGAGCCTGGAAGTTTGGCTTGGCTATGAACTGGGGAGTTTCTGACACGTAAATGATGGCATACATACAGCTGAGTTCTCTGGGGAGAGGAATGAGAACACCTTACATCTGTACAGTATTTCAGAGGGCTTCTCATCTGTTGTCATTTGTTGTAGGAAGAACCCTTTTGTTCGTTTTGTCAGCCATTTTTGGAAAATCAGAGTAGCTGAGTGATATATCCAATACCACTGAGATAATAAGTGACAAGAATGTAGGACCTCTACCAGGTGCCAGACAGCTTTTCTGCTTGAAGGAGGACAGCTGAGGTTGAAGTGTAAATATTCTAGTTTTTAAAAACATTTCCTCTGCTGTTTGATGTATCAAAGTAAGGTATTTGTTTTAATCCTAATGTCTTTATAATGTGCTCTGGGTAAAATGTTTTCTTTTGTCATCTATGAATTCCTCTCATAGCACAAGAATGCTTTAATGAGCACAGTTCCTTCCTTCCTTCCTCCCACCCCCTCTTTTTTGGCACCAGGAATCAAACTCAGGGCCATGTGCTTGCCAGGCAGGCATGGCATCACTGAGCGAAGGTGCCACTGAGCCAAATCCCTGGCCCTGAGCACAATTTTCAAATGAAACTTTTCTTTTCCACGTATGATCAAAACTGAGGATTCATAAAAACACTTCCTGTGGCTACCAAAATCTTCCAAATGGCCAAACAGTATTCTGCTTTCTTGAAGAACATTTCTTGCACATCTGTTTTCACAGACGTCTGTCCATGTTCAGCCATTGTCTAAATTAGCTGGATTGAATAACATTTTTGTAATGCTCATTAATTTTTGCCTTTCGAAATCAATGCAAAGTAACATTACTTTTCAGTATGAGAACTAAAAGTAAAAATATTTTTGTTAGGTTCATTTCAAATTACAGCAGTGTCCTGACTCTTCAGCTCTTTTGTGCCTCACACGCTGGGCAAGCTGTATCACACAGACACTACCAAGGTCTGTTGTCAGAGGGTATGGTAGCCAGGCTTCCTTTGACCATAGCTGCAGCAGCCTTTGAGTATTTGGATGGCTGAGCACAGTGGAAAGAATCTCAAGGCACCAACTGAGCAAGTATCTCGAGCGGGGCTTCTAGGAAGTCTTTTCAAAGAAAAGGTGGACACTTTTGAACCCTTGAGCTTGTTGTGCATGGAATTTTGCTGTATTCTGAAATGCCTTCAACCATCTTCTTGTCTTGCACAAAGTGCTGGGTTTCTTTTTAATGGCATTAGTCTCTTTAGGAACCATACCTCCTTTGACTCCTATTTTCTACATTTTTTGGGGGAGATGTCAAAGTTTACTTTTTCAAATTTTAATGCTTTGAGTTTTGTCCCTGATTCTCATTGTAAATCTAACTGAAGGCAACCATCAGTACCCATGCCACAGCCTGAATATTGGGCTGCTTTGAAATTTCATCTGCTAGATCAGTTACTCTACTGTTCCTCATCTCAGTCTTTTGCAAAATTTAAAGACATGGCCAAACATAGACACATTTTCTATCAAAGTATAATATACATGGCTTATAGTTCAGTAGAGACCTTGTTCCTCTTTAGTTTAGTTGTACTGTCCACATTTTTATTAATATTCTGGCCTTGTGAGATTCAATCAGAATTATTTATCACACTTTGTTTATAGCACTAAAGGACCTCTCTGTCTTTCATCTCCAGACTTTCCCAAAGTCTTCCCACAAACTAGTTAAAAAGCTTCCCATCCCCATGACCACATAACACTACAGTAACAATGCCGAATCTCGGGGACCAGTTTTCTATATGAGCTCCTTCATTGCTGGAGCACATTGTGCAGTACTCAGCTCAAAGGAGAAAAGGTTTAATTTGACTCATGGTTTTACATGTTTTTAATCAAAAGGCAGCTGGCTCTAAGACAGAGGAGAAAAGAGTATGAAGGAGAAAGATGCATAGTTCAAGGATTTAGGGAGACACAGCAGGGGGATGTTTGAAAGACAATTTTGGTTCTGGAATGGTGAATTTTACTTCATGGGGAGAGATGAAACAGGGAGTCTGTTAAAGGGACACAATTTAGTAGCTTTGATGAGCGGTCGTGGTGGCACAGATAAGGGAGATAGTGGTTATATTCATTGTCCACTGATGTCTAGCAAATTCCATCAGAATACAATGTCTTAAAACAACAGAGATTTTCTTACAATTTCTGAGGGACAGGAGGCTTGGAGAAACATGACTTTTTTTTTTTTTTTTTTAAATTTGACTCTTCATCCTCCAAGGCTGACCTTCTCTGTGTGGTCTCTTCAGTAGAATGGCCTGGATTTGTTTACCTGGTGGCTGGAATGTGACAGGGAGTCAAGTGTGCAGAGAAAGCACACCTGAAACAGAAACCAGGATCCTTGGATGACCTAACTTCTCAGAATACTTGTGTGTTATTTTCATTATCTATGAGTTACCACATACAGTCTACACTCAAAAGAAGGACAATTGAGGTGACTCATTCAAAGGAAGATTGAGATCATTTGTCGGCATGTTTTCAAACTACCACCGCCATGGAAGAGAAGAGATGATTCCAGCTTGTAGGAGAGAGTGATTATGGCCCACTACAGCCAGAAATAGAACTGAAATGCTGTAGGGTGGAGCTGTTATACAGAAATTGTCTGTCTGAGATGCTAACAGATCTCACACAGCCATGCTCCGATGTGGCAGTGGAACATTGCTGGGATATCTGTGAGATCAGCTGTCTGGCTAGCGTCCTGGGAGAAGCTCGTGGGAATCTACCTGCGAGCTCTGGCAGAGCTGGCACAGAGCTCCCAGCACGTTCTCCACCTGAGTGCCCGTGAGTCTCCCTGAGAGGTGGGCGTGCCAGCAGTACCTTTTGGGAAGTTGCCGGCAGGAGAAGGAGCCTCTCGAGCATGCGCACCACATTGTGCTGCCCCAGCAACGAGGGAGGGGGCTCAGCAGGCCCGGGGAAGAGAAGGGCACGGGCGCCTCTTCCTGCAGTTTCTCCTTGGCATCCACTGGCACTGTTTCCCAGCATGCCAGCTGGCACAGGAGAAATATTTTCAGGCTCCAGCTCCCATGTCACAAAGCAGGGCAACGAAGGGAGGATTTGAAGCGGAGAGGACATAAGCTGACAAATGGCCCAGGACCTCTGAAAGGCACCTCGGTCACTGATGATGCCATTGACTGGGGCAGAACCAAGGAGCTGTGTAGGGTGGATGAAGAATTCTTCAGGGGGACGTTAATTTTGAAATACGTAGGAAACATTTAAGGAAAGTTATTGACTATCAAGATAAATATACAAATCAGGCAATCTGGTCAAAGAGGAGCCAGTTGTAACAAACTGTGCTGGGACAACTATAAATACATATTAAAACCTAAGAACCGTGATGCATTTTTATTCCATTTTAAAAGTCAATACATGGGGCTGGGGATTAGCTTCATGTTTCTGGCACCTGTCTTACAAACTCAAGGGCCCGGGTTCAATCCTGGTTAATGACATACCAATGCGGGAGGCAGAGGCAGGAGGATTGCTGTGAGTTTGAGGCTGAGCTCAGGGCCAGGCTGAACTACAAAGCAAGACCCTGTCTCAAAAATAAAAATGTCAACACATGATTGTAATACAGAATAAATATATTCATTGTGAGGAATTGTTACATATACATACCATATGTTAGTCCTTAGTCCTCTGTTCTTACCATTCCCTTTTCTTCCCTCTCCTCCCCTTCCCATGTGTAAGAGGTCTGCCTTCCCCATTTCCTTCTGTTATTTTGCTCTTTAAATCACTTATGCTTAATTTTCTCATACCAAAGATGTCATGCAATATTAAACTTCTGTGTCTGGTCTGTTTCACCCAGGAGTATAGTGTCAAGGCATATCTATTTTTCTACAAGTGACTCAAAGTTATCCTTCTTTATGACTAAATAGTACTCCATTGTGTGTCTGTATCATATTTTCTTTGTCCACTGAGCTCTGGATGGATGTATAGGGTGTTCTCGTGACTTCAGTGCTGTGAGCTGTGCTCCTTACACCTGAGTATGAATGCAGCACTGCAGTATCATATTTTGAACTCTTTGGGAAACATACCCAGAAAAGTTATAGCTGCCAACCTGTATTTCATAGCTATGTTAGGCTGTTTGGTTTGTGATGATAAAACCACAGACTTAGTGATTTACAGTAAAGACTAATTTATTGACTCTTTCTGGTTCTGGAGCTGGACATGTGGTGAGAGCCTTCTTAATGTAACCTGGTATGGTGGACAGCAGAAGGGTGAGAGGGTTTATCCAACAGAAACAGAGATAAAGGGGAGCCTCAGTGGTTATTTTTTAAGGATCCCACTTTTGTAATGATAGCATTAATCCATGCGTCTCCCCATGAGACTACACCTTCTAACAACATTGCATGGGGGATCAAATTTCTAGCATATGCTATTTGGGGGATTCATTCAATTGACAGTATTCTGTCCCTGGTGCCCGAAGTTCAGGTTCTTTTCACATGTGAAGTACAGTCATTCATTCTCAACAGATCCAATATTTTAGCACAAACTCACTAAAGCCCAGAGTCTTATCTAAATCACATGTGGGTGAAACTCAAGGCATGATTCATTTGAAGCAAATGCCCCTCAGGATGTGAGCCAGGTGAAAATGTCAGGCAGGTATGGGCTAAATATTTCCATTCCTAAAGGTAGAAGTAGGAAAGAGAAAAAGGATAACTTTCTAGTAAGTCTTAAATCCCACAGGGCAATAAAACATTAAATATTAAACCTGGAGCATTATCTTCATTTACTCCATGCACCAACTTCTGGGCACGAGGGTAAGAGTCTCCACATAGCAGCAAGCTGTCTACAGCTGGACTTCAGCCAGTCTTCTACCTGCTGCTCTACCAAGATGGTGCGTGCTGGCTGCTCTGCACCTCTGCGCCTCACACGCATGGCTCCACTAGGTGTTACCCTAGTGAGGACTTTCTGGAATGGTCCTGCTCTGTGACAAGTCCCTGCCTGAGCTTGCAGGCTTTCTCTTACAGCCCTTGAAACTTAGGTGTAGCCTTTGCTTTCTGTGAGCATCTCATGGACACCACTGAGGTTTCTCGCATGTATCTTCCAGAGCAGTCTGAGCTGGGCTGAAGCACAGCCAGGGTAGCCAAGATTTGCTGCCCTTGCAGGACGGGCGCAGAGACTGGAGGGCAGTGAGAAAACTAACCTTCCAGGTCTTCGCTTACCTGAAGACCTCTCCATTCTCCATGGCTCTGACAAGAGGGAGGTGGCTTCCTTCTACCCATTTTTTTGTTTTTTGTTTTTTGCTTTTTTTAGGTTTTTTGAGACAGGGTCTCGCTTTGTGGTTCAGGGTGGCCCTGAGCTCAGCCTCAAATGCACATCACAGCAATCCTCCTGCCTCTGCCTCCCGAGTGCTGGGATTACAGGCGTGAGCCACCAAGCCCGGCACTGTGGTATGTGGTACTGATTGCTGCTGGGCGTGAGTCTCCATGCCCAGTATGGTATGTGGTTACCGGGGATCGAACTCGGGTCCTTGCGCTTGCAAGACAGGCGCTGGAACCACTGAGCTAACTCCCCGGCCCCCTTCTACCCATTTTGATTACCAAAAGGTCACACGACCCACCCACAATAGTCTCCCTCAAGCATGTCTTTATTTTTGTATGGATAGGTTGAGTATTTTCTTACTCCTTCCATTTTATTTCCTTCTTAATTATAAAGTCCACATTTAAATCATTTCTTTCCTATTGCATTTTTACTGTGTCTAATTAGAAGAAGCCACGCAGCCTCCTAAACTTTCTGCCACTCAGACACTTTTTCTGCCAAAGATCCTAATTATCATTTCTAAGCTCTGCCTTCTGGAATGTCCTAGGACATAGGCATTTCAGACAAATGCTTTGAACTTTGTAATAAGAACAACCTTTTCTTTAATTTCAGTATCTTGTTCTTTACTTTTGTCGGACACTTTATCAGAATGGCATTTACCGTTCATCCACTTTTCAGCCAGAATCATGATCCCCATCGCTTTCCCTACAGGTCCCCTTTGCTGTGGGCCCTTATCAGAATTTCCCTTAAATGCTTTATTCTTGGCAACTGGGTATTTTTTTTTAAGCACTCACTTCAAAACTATTCTAGCCTCTACTGATCCAAAGCCACTTCTACATTTCTAGGTACTTGTTCCAGCACTACCCCTCTTGGCCTGTACTACTTTTCTCTCTTAATTTTCTTTGGCTTCTATCACAGTAACTGAATAGGTAATATATAAAAATTATTTCTCACGGTCCTGAAAGCTGGGAAGTCTAATATCAAGGTGGTAGCAACTGGTGAGGAAAGGCTTTCTTGCTACGTTGTCCTGTGATGAGGGTGATGGGGGGATTCTTTTCTCTTCTGCTTCTTGGTCCCACTAAGACCTACCGATGATGGGATGATAGCATCCCACACTGAAGGGAAATCTGCTCCTCCCAGTCCACTGACTCACTCACCGGCCTTCTCTGGAAACACCGATACACACAGAAATAGTGCTTTGGCAGGTCTCTAGACATTCCTTCATCTCATCACACTGGCACCTGCAGTCACTGTCACTTTAAAGATTAAATCAGCATCAATCATAGACCTGCAGAAAAATTTAAGTTATTAAAATTCTTTAAGAAAGCAAAAGTACAAATTTAGCAAATATTTATGAAGTATAATATCAAAAGCATGAGGTATAAAATAATATATTTAAGTCTGTTAAAATTTGGAACTTCTGTACTATGAAAAATATTAAGAGAGTAAAGAGACAATCTTTAGACTAAGAGAAAATATTTGAAAATTATATATCAGGAAAAGAATTTGTGTCTAAAGCTTGCTAATGATAAGACAATCCAATGGAAAGTAAGCAAAAATTTCAGCAGGAACTTTTTTTTTTTTATCTTTATTGGTACATTAAATATATACATCATGATTGCACTCCATAATGGGGATTTGTACCAGTATAAGACACAACTTAATTCTCATTTTTTCCCATAGCCCTACCCACTCTACCACCCCTCCATATACATAAAATTTGTTTCCTTACTTCTTTGTTACAATCTCAACATTTTCCCCCTTCACCCTATTTCACTTTGAGTATTTTCTATTTCACAATATATAACATATAATTCTAGAACTCATTTACATCTTTATTTTCTCATACCAGAGAAAAGATATGATATGTACCTATCTGTGCCCTATTTATTTCACTTATGAAGATATCCTCAAGGTATGTCCATTTAAGTAGAAATGATTCAAACTTATCACTTTTTATGGCAGAGTAGTACTCCATTCTGTAGAAGAACCACAGCTTTTTTATCCAGTCTCCAGTTGATGGACATTTGGGTTGTTTCCAAGATGTAGCAATCACTAATTGGGCTGCTATAAACATGGGTGCACATATGTCACTGTGATATGAGTCTTTTAATTCTTGTGTATATATACCTAGCAGGGCAATGGCCGGGTCAAATGGGACCGTCAATCCTAGCTTTTTGAGGATTCTCCAAACTGATCTCCACAGGGGTTGTACGAGTCTACAGTCCCACCAACAGTGGAGAAGGGTTCCTTCTTCTCCGCAGCCTCGCCAACATTTGCCGTTGGCTGATTCTGAAATGGCTGCCATTCTATGTGGAGTGAGATGAAAGCTCACTGTTGTTTTCATCTGCATCTCTCGAATGACTAATGATGTTGAGCATTTCTTCATATGCTTCTTAGCTGCTCTTACTTCTTCCTCTGAAAAATATCTATTCATTTCAGATGCCCATTTTTGAATTGGGTCATTAAATTTGGGTGGGCTGATTTTTTTGAGCTCTTTATATATTCTAGATAGTAGCCCTTTATCTGA
>PVIR01004083.1:0-34087 GCA_004026965.1 Petromus typicus
AATCCCAGCATTTAGGAAGCTGAGACAGGAGAATTGAGAGTTCAAAGTCAGCCTGGGTTACATAGAAAAGTCAAAGCTGGCCTGGACTATATAGCAACACTATCTCAAAACACAAACAAAAAATTTCTAAAAGAAAAAAGGAAGGGAATCAGAGGGAAAATGGGCTGTTTCTTTCAAAAAAAGACAATTCCAAGCTGTCGATCCCCTGCTCCTTTGTAGTGCCCACCTAAGCCTCATATTCTCAGCCAGGAACCTGAATAAAAATAACACTCATCCTCTTGGGATACCCAGAGATGATATATTTATTTGCATATCTTTGCATATATTTAGAACAATAAATTACTTCAGGTTCCCAATAATAATTGCAATCAACCCCAATATTGCATCACCAGCTGCCTATGGGAAACAGACAGCAGGCCCACATTGCAGGGTGCCACACAGAAGCAGCTACTGCTCTGGGACCTCCTGCACCCCTGCTTCCTCCAGTATGAGGTCTGGGGAAGATTGTGGTTCATGCTTTCCCGCCTGAGCCCCAGAGAACCCTGAGACTTCAGACAGCTCCCTAAGTCTGGAAGAAAAAATATATTGCTAGATACACAAACCTTGGCAGTGCCCACCCACC
Source organism: Petromus typicus (assembly GCA_004026965.1). Lineage (NCBI taxonomy): Eukaryota > Metazoa > Chordata > Mammalia > Rodentia > Petromuridae > Petromus > Petromus typicus. The sequence goes on from PVIR01004083.1 coordinate 623, forward strand.
CAGGAGAATCCATATAGCACCTACAGCAGGGCTGACAGGCAGGAAGAAGCCAGTGTGGAGCCTTGTAAGGAAACCTCCATAAGGACAGGCAGAGGGGCAGACCTGGGAGAGGGCAAGGCCTCAGCCGCCATCCATCCTACCTGCTTTAAAGTACACCATCTAAGCTCCATGCTGTTTTCTCCCTTCGTCTGCAGAATCCTTTGTTCTCTGGCCATTGCTGGCCAGCCTGGCTCCAGGAGAAAGCCAGACAGATTGTTCTGAAGTTTGGATTTCCACCAGCTCTCCTCATCTAATGAGCTGTCATTCAGAGCTCTGCCCTAGAAGCAAAGCATTGCACAGAGGAAATGGGAGGGGAGAGTGTGTGGTGGCACTCACAGCCAGGCTGGAGCCTTGCTGGGTTAGGGGAAGTCTGGACTATCCTGACCTCTGGCCTCAGATTCCTCTCTCAAGCAGCTAAGCTGTTTGTTTTGTTTTCTGATTCTAGAAGTTGAACCCAGGACCTTCAGGTTGAACTACATCCCTAGATCTTTTTTACTCTTAATTTGAGACGGGGTCTCACTAGTTCCCTTAGTTTTCCAGACTGGGCTCAAACTTACAATGTTTCTGCCCTAAACTCCCAGAGTGCTGGGATGATAGCCATTCACCACTGTCCCCACTTAAGCTCTTTTTTTTTTTTCCTTCTCAAGATAAGGACTCACTTTGTAATTCAGGCTGACTTTGAACTGACCATGTAGTCCAGGTTGGCCTTGAATTCATGTCACCCTCCTGCCTCAGCCTCTCAAGTGCTGGAATTACAAGTGTGCCCCACCTGGTCCAGCTTCATTTGAACTCCTCAGCCTTTAAGTTACCTGGTCTCGAGGGTAGGGTCCAACTGTGGGTAACATCTCTGGGTCCAATGCTATCTCTGGCCGGAGTCACTACGATGGGCATGGGTGCAGCTGGTCCTCTTCACAGGATTATCCACTGGAATGTCCTGAAAAGAAGGCCCAAATCGCTGTGCTCCCACAGCCCATACTCAGTCCTGCAGACCCCACCCCTGGAATCCTTTTTGTATAACACCCAGAAGGCCCTCTTACAACACAACTTTGGGTCTGGGGTTGTAGCTCTGTAGTAAATCACTGGCCTAACATGAATGAGGCCCTGGGTTCAATGGCCAGTTCCTGGAGGAGAAATAAAGACACGGCTACCTTGGAGGAAAACGCTGTGGCCTCTCCTACAGCTCCAGCCTCTCTAGAGTCACACTCAGCCACAACTTCCGGTAAAGATTCAAGAGTTATTTCTTCCTGTGGTCAAAGCTATGGACCGAAACTTTCCTCTTCTACTTCTCTTCACTCCCTGCGCCACAGAAGGTGCTTGACACATATGTGGTTTGCTGGCCATCATGAGCAGACTCTTGTGCCTGTGACTCTGAGGTGGTAAAGTAGGATCAGCAAGTCGGTACAAAACTTACCAAGGAGGACGGCTGCAGACATGGGGTAGAGAACTGAAAGTTCACGTCCGCAATACTTTATCTGCAATTCTGAAATCCCTCCACTTTGCAAATAAAATGACATAGTACATGTTTCACACATTTGGCCCTGAAGCCTACTTAAAATGGTGTGAAACAAAAATAAATGCATGAATAAGTGAAACTATTCATGGTTTCTATCGTGCTAAAGGAAGTTATCCCTATCCAGTTTTCTATTTTAATGGAATATATTTGTATTTTTCTCTTCTGTTCTATGCCAGATTAATATTTATTTATTTATTTATTTATGAAGAGCTAATCGAGACCCTGCTGAAGGTCGAAGCAAAATACACGATCTGTGACCACATTATCTGAGTCAACAGTTCAGACAAGGGATTGTAAACATGCATCGGTGCCGAGACAAGAGGAAGCTAAACCCCACTGCCACGTGAGTGTCATGACATAGGACACCTGACAGAAGACAGCTAAGAAAGTAGGCGAGGACTCAGACCTGGCTCATCACTGACTACTATATGACCTCATGAACACTTCCTAAGCTCTCTGCTCGTGCTTTGTAGACAGGTGTGTGCCCTTCGCCTCTCCCTAAATTCACAGTGGAGTCCTGACTCCCTAGAATATCAGCACGTGACTTTATTTGGAGATGAGGCCACTGAAGAGATAATAGCTGATTAGCACGCTTAAGTAAGGAAGATCAAGCTGGCAGCTGCAGTGCACACCTGTAGTCCCAGCTACTCGGGAGGCTGAGACAAGAAAGTCACATGAACTCAGGCGTTTGAGGCTGGCCTAGGAAACACTGCAAGATCTTGTCTCCAAATAACAACACAAAAATTAAGCCACAAAGAGGGCAAGAATATATCCTGCTGGCAGTTAGCTGCAAGCCAAAGAGGCTTGTAGCTGTTTAAACTTCATTTTCTGTGGCATTGGGTTATGACCGTCCTAGCAAACCAACATATTTCCTCACTGTGGATGATGGTAATGGTATATATAATATATATATATAATACAGTTCCTGCCATAGAGTTTGTCAAGAAATGTGAGGCATCACAAAAAAATTAAGAACATCACACCATAGTGACATACGTGCACTCATGTTTGTAGTAGCTAACTCTTGGAAACAGCTCAAATGCCTATTAGCTGGAGATTGGATAAAGAAGATGTGGTTTTTTAATAAAATGGAGTATTAATAATAAAAACAATAAATTAGAGACATTTATACCTAAATGAGTGCACCTTGAGGTCATAGTCATAAGTGAAATAAATAGGACAGATGTGTAAATACCATGTCATTTCTCTGGTTTAAGAAACTGAAGATAGAAATGAGATCCAGAATGTATGATAGGTATTGTGAAATAGAAAGAAAATGCTTAAAGAAAAAGGGGAACTGTGGGGGACGAGACAGGAAAGCAAAGAAAGAAAAGAAAAAACTTCATGGTAAAAACAATAAAGTGAAAATAAAGCTTATGTACGTAGGGGGCTGGAGGTTGTAGGGTGGGTAAGGGAATGGGAAAAAGTGAGAATCAAGATACATTATGTACAGGTACAAATTCTCACTGATGATTATGATCATAATGTACTCCTAAAATATACCAATAAACTCAATAAAGGGAAAAAAAGAGAAATGTTCAGTGTCATTGTGTAAAAACCAATTGGTGTATCACATTCCTTTTTTTAATATCAAAAAAATGTATAAGCTTAGACTAATGATGGGGAGCCTTTTGGAGCACTCAGTGATGTAAACAGCCTGCAGCATGCCATAGCTTCACCACTCTTAGCCTTAGACCATTTCTCTTTCCTGAACTGCAAATTGGTATACACAATCAAACACTTAGTCAGGATCTCTACTTGGATAAAGAGTACTTTCCACAAACCTGCTAGCTGTGGTTGAATGCTTATCCTCTCTTCACATCGAAGTTGAATTGCCGTGGCAACAGTGTAAGAAGTAGAACCTTAAAGAGAAGGTTAGACCACAATGCAAGTCCAAGTTACTGGTCCTCCTCAATCTTTTTGTTTCAACCAGGCAACTCCAACCTTCTTCTTGCTCAGATCAAGACTTTGAAGTTACCTTCAACTCTCCTTTTCCTTTCATACTTCATATCCAATCTTGAAATTTCCTCTCTAGACCCTCAATTAGGGTCACACTGATCCCGGCTGCCTTCACGTGTCTCCTGGATTATTGCAGTGCTGACCTCCCTGTTGCTTTCCTTAACCCTCACTGTCTATTTTGATCCAGGCAGCCAGAGTGATCCCATTAAAGCCCATATGAGATGAAAATCAAGTCATCCCTCCACTTCAACCCATTTGTCTCTTCCCATCTCCTGTAGAGTATCACCCCAAATCTTGCCAGTAGCCCGCAAGGTTAAGTGTGAGCTGACTTGGTTGCCTCTCAGACTTCATCTCTTTCTCCTCTTTTCACTCATCCTGCTCTGACCACAGTGGCCTGCTTCTTGCTTTTCTAACATCAGGAAAGTTCTGCTATGAGGTAGGATGCAGAAAGATGTAAAAAGCCTTTGTTGGAGCCAGGGATTTAGCTCAGTGGTTCTAGCACCTGCCTTACAAGCACAAGGTCCCGAGTTCGATCCTCGGTCACCACATACAACAGTGCAGAGCAGGTGACTCACATCCACCAGCAATCAGGACCACATACCACAGTACCAGGTGTGGTGGCTCATGCTTATAATCCCAGAACTCAGGAGGCAGAGGGAGGAGGATTGCTGTGAGTTCAAGGCTCACTGGGACTAGATAGTGAGCTTGAGGCCAGCCTGAACTACAAAGTGAGACCCTGTCTCAAGAAAAAGCCTTTGTTACCATAATATCAACAACAACAACAAAAACTCTAGACAAAAAAAAAAAAAAATACAAACTTTTCCACTGGACAAAAATAGAAAAAAAAAAAGGAATGAACAGAGCATAGGTGACCTATGGGATAATATCTAATATCAAATGGCCTAACGTGTGTGACTGGAGTCCCCACAGCAAGAGAAACACAGTGTCAATAGTTTCTCTGAGAAAATAAGGAACTCTAAAATAAAATATGATGAAAATTATCAGCTTACATTTTCAGAAGGTTCATTAAATCCCCAAATATATTAGTCAAATTATCAAAAATCAAAGATAAAGAGAAAATGCTACTGGCAGTCACAGGGGAGAAAAATGAACATTAGAATAAGAATGATGACTAAGTTCTTTTCAAAAACAATGTAAACAGAAAGACTTTGGAAGGATATATAAGGACACAAAACAAAAGAAACCAGAGAACCCCAAATTCTCTATCAAAGAAAGAATTTTTAAATCAATTTTTACTTTTTTTATTATATATTTATAGTACATAAATATATTTTAAAATGAAAAAGAAATAAAGACATTTTCAGATAAACAAGTGCTAAGACAAGTAATTGCCAGTAGATCTCTACTGCAAGGAATACTGAAAGAGCCTGGCGGGGCATAGTGGACAGGCCTTTATTCCTAGCTGTACAGGCTGAGGCAGGAGGATGGCTAAGCCCAGGAGTTCAAGGCCAACAAGCCTGGACAACATAGAGGGATCCTATCTCCAATAACAGCAACACTAATAATGATAATGAAGGCTAAAGAGGGTTCTTCAGGCTGAAGAGAAATAACACCAGTTGGGAATTCAGACATATCAGAAGAAAAGGAGTACTGAAAATGGTGAATAATGAGTAAATTAAAAGACTATTTTGAATCAGGCATAGTGGTGTGTATCTGTAGTCCTCTCTACTTGGGAGGCTGATATAGGAGGGTCTCTTGAGTTCATGGGTTTGAGACCCAGCCTGGGCAATACAGTGAGACTCCTACTTGTGGGGAAAAAGACTATTTTTTCATAGATACAGTTTCTTGTTTGTTTTTTAGTGTAGTGTATTGAACACAAGGCCACATTCCCAACCTTTCTTATTTTAGTTTCATTTTGATAGAGGGTCTTGCTACATTTCCCAGGCTGGGATTGAATTTTCAATCCTCCTGCTTCAATCCGCCACAGTGCTGGAATTACAGGGGTGTACCCTCGATGCCTGTCTTACAACTAATCTTTTAAAACATAAATAATTACCATAGTTTATGAGCTACATTACATATAGCAAAATAAACAGAAAATAGCAATAGTCAAAGAATTCCAGGGGGTAAACCAAAGTATAGCACACTTATGTTATCTGTAAAGTGGTAAGATATACATCCAAAGGAAGTGGTAGCAAATTAAAGAGGCATATTGTGATCATTAAAATTAAAACAAAGATGTACAATTAAAAAAGTTAATAGTGAGGCAAAGTGTATGCTTAGCATGTGTGTGGCATGGCTCAATCCTCAACACCTGAAAAACAGCCAGATAATAAGATCTACCTATGTATGAAGATGGACTTTAAAGATTAAAGTCAAGAATATAAAAGGACGGAAATGCACACAGCACAAACTCTAGTCTTGAGAAAGCTGCAGCAAGTGTGTCATTATCAGAGTAATCTTCAGCACACAGTATTGTCAAGTAGGCTGAGCTGTGGGCCTTACCACTCAGTACCCAACAGGCAGATCCTGAAGGAAGGCCAGACCTTGGTTTGCTGAGAATTGTAGATTTAGTCTGGACTGTGTCCCCATGACCCAGTGAGGTGGAGAGCCAGCAAGAGTGGGGCTCAATCAGTACCACCCCTTGGAACTGGGAAAATAACATGACTGAATTTGCCTAGGACTATCCAATTCTGTACTACGTATAAGTCTTGTCGGTAATTCCAGACTCACCTTCCCATGTGATCCTGCCACAGATTGGGCAAGTTTGATTCTACGACTCTTGTCAGTAAAATCAGCATCACACAGAAAATGCCAAGATCTGTTCTCAGCGGAAGCAGCAGCCAGGCCCCTTTGGTCTATGGCTATGGGGCTTCTGAGGGGCTGGCTGGCTGAGCACAGTTAAATAAATCCTGGGGAATCAGTTCCCTAGGAAGATCTTCTCGAGCAGATGTATCAAGGACTCTCTTCTCAAATGAAAGTTTGAGGGCTAGGGATTTAGCTCAAGCGGTACTGCATCTACCTTGGAAGCACAAAGGCCCAAGTTTGATCCATGGTACCACAAAAAAAATCAAATCAAATGAAAGCTTGATACTTTTGCCTGTGATGGTGGGGTCCTGGTGGTTCTGAGATTCCCTGGAGGTATCTTTCTTCTTTTTCCAGTGTAAAGCACTGGGTTCCATTTTAATAACACTAATCTCTTCAACATTCACATTTTTTTCCACTAGCTTCACACGTGGTTCTTCTTGGGCCAAAATTTAAGTTTTTCAAACTTTTTTTTCCTACTTTTTGCCTCAGATTCTCACTACAACTATGACTAAAAGCAGCCAACAGTACCGATGCCACAGCCTGAATGTTGTACTGCTTTGAAATTTCCTTCACCAGGTCAGCTAGTCCACCCTTAGTTCCAATCTCTCACAGATTCTCAGGAAGTAGATAAAATATAAACAAATCTTTTGTTGAAGTCTAATATCCATGACCTTTAGTCCAACTGCCATTCATACCCTTGTTCCCAGCTGAAACTCCCTGGCTCACACCTTTGCTGTCCACATTCTTATCAACATCCTGGGACTTTTGAGCTCTTACCAGAATCACCCCTCAAAGTCTGTTACAGCACTGTAAGGCTTTTTTCTTTTCTTTTCTTTTGAAACAGAGCTTCACTATGTGGCCTAGGCTGGCCTCGAACTTACTATGTAGCCCAAGCTGGCCTCAGACTTGTGGCAATCCTCCTGCCTCAGCCTTCAGAGTGGCTGGGATGACAGCATTCTAAAGTTTCTTTAGCCAGCATCTCCAAAACTTTCCAAAACCCTCCAACAAACCAATTCCAAAGACTTCTAAGCCACATGGTCAGGAAGAGTCACACCAATGACCTCATTTCTGTGATGCCAATTTTCTGTACTGATCAACTTTGTTGTCACTAAGACACAATATGTGGCACCTACAGCTTCAGGAGGAGAAGTGTAATTTGGCTCATGGTTTCGGTAGATTCAGTCTGTAATTGACTGGCTCCAAGATAGGGACAACATAGGAAAAGGGCATAGTGGAGCAAAGCTACTCAGTTTATGGTGGCCAGGAAGTAGAACAGAACAGTGCTCCAAAGAAGGAGTGAGAGACCAGACACAGTACCCAAGGTCACGTCTCCGTGGCCTACCCAGACACACCCAAAATCCCAATCTACACACCCAAAATCTACCAATCCCCTCTGTGGCTTCCAAAACAATCAAGTCAACACAATCAGCCTTAACTTTCACTCTCTTCCTGTCTACAGCAGATATTTATTTAATTTAGAAGGGGCCTTTATATTGCTTAAGCCAGGGTTATTCTGTATATCTGTTACTCAGAGCCAAATCTAATTTCAACAAATAAAAGAGAAGAAATGTGTTCATTGTTCACACTCCACTTATTTCAAAAACTAATGTACAGTCATAAAAAAAACAATAAAATCCTGTTGCTTACAACAACAACAACAAAAACTAATGTGAAATAATTTAAAGTAAATGACAAAAACTTATGGAATCATTCAAACAAAGGTAAGCAAATAAAAGGCATACAATAAAAATATGGTGACATTATTCCATAAGATGTGGGTTAGGGAAGCATTATAACCACATGCAATATTTTACATCTACCTTCCTGACATCCAAGTCAAAGGAGGGGAACATAGTCACTTTCATATTTCTAATTTGTCAGTGCTTGTGGTGAAACAACAAGATTCTAGTCCTAGGACTACCAACGGAGTGTTACAAAGCAAACTTGTTTTCGGTAGGTGAGCCCACTTCAAGGAAATAAGTTAGAGACTTGCAAGGATGGTACGCCGTGTACCTCCCACTTACCCAACTTGGCTCACTCTACACTTCTCCCAACAGTGTCCTCCTGGAAGCACTGTGTCAACTGGTTCCTTTGCCTTTTGACTTCTGGTGGTCTGGCTAGTGGAAGCCCTAATGAGGGATCAGAAGTGGGGAAGAAAAAGAACCTGGAGTGCTGACCATCTGTGGTGCCATGTTTGTCTGTGGCTGCACCCCCGAAATAGCTCTTGACAGCTTATACTTGGAATACAGTTTTTCAGTGGGTTCCAGGAACAACTCTCTTCTAGTGGGAATAGCTGCCTGCTATTGCTGGTTCCTGAGTACCTTTCTGCTCATGTTTATTCCCTTTAATCCTGTCCAAAACCACACCTTCATTTATTTCACGTACAATGTGTCCCTGGTTTCTTGCTGGGACTCTGATTGATGGTGTCTCCATTAGGAATATATCGGCTCCAATAACAGAAACTCTAACAAATATTAGCTCCAATAGGTTTTTTTCTTTCTTTTTTTTTTTTAAGATTTTTTGAGACAAGGTCTCGCTTTGTGGTTCAGGCTGGCCCTGAGCTCAGCCTCCAACTCACATCACAGCAATCTTCCTGCCTCTGCCTCCCGAGTGCTGGGATTACAGGAGTGAGCCACCACGCCCGGCACTGTGCTATGTGGTACTGGCTGCTGCTGGGCATGAGTCTCCATGCCCAGTATGGTATGTGGTTACCGGGGAATTGAACCCTGGGCCCTTGCGCTTGCAAGACAGGCGCCAGAACCACTGAGCTAACTCCCCGGCCCTCCAATAGGCTATTTTCCCAATACAACAAAAGGTCTGGGAGCTAGCAATTCCAGGGTCGTTTTACTTTTCCACACTGCCCTACCTTAGCACACTGGCTCGTTCATTTGTCTTTTGAAACAAGGTCTTGCTTTTTGCACAGACTGGCTTCAGACTCACAATCCTCCTGCATCAGCCCCCAGACTAGCTGGGATGATGGGTGTGCACCATTATGCGAGGCGGAATCTGAATTTTTTTTTTCTTGTGGGCTGGGGATCCAGCTTAGGGCTCTGCACTTGCTAGGCAAACACTCCATCACTCAGTGAGTCACATCCTCAGCATAGCATATCGGCTTTGGTTTTCCTGCTTTTACCCCATGGTTACACGGTGCAGCCCAGCATGGGACTCTGCAGAAACAGAGAGGAGGTAGAGTGGGTCTCTGGAACACATGGGAAAAGGATAGTGAGTCCACAGAAAGGTACTGGAGAAAATGGCCTCGATGTGTCCCTGTCTTGGTAGCAATATCCCTGAGCATGAGTAAACCAGGCCATGTGTCACAGAGGGGACCTTGAGGCTGATGACTTGCTCCAAGTGGAGTGGCCAAAAGACCTGATGGGAGACCTTCCAGGCAGCAGGTGTCAGAAGGTGGCCTCCAACCAATACCTTTCCACTGTGATAGGAGTACAGTTAGAACAGGGAGCTGAAGAAATCACTGCCTTCCACCCACTTAAGTTTGGACAGCCCCCAGGGCTCCCACCGAGAAAGATAGAGAATAGCACTAAAAACACAGGGGGTGTATGGTGCTCTAAGAGAGCACACGCACACGGAGCCCGCTGCACGCCCTCAGTCAGCTGCCCCGTACTCAAGCCTTATTAATAGTTCACGAGTATGTACCACATCTACTAAATGTTGCGAGAACTGGAACAGGTGCGGTGAAAGCCCCTAAGATGACTCAATGCCCTGTCAATCATTCCTGTCAACCCCACCTAGAGACTAAAGGGTGGCACTTGGACCCAGCTGTGTTATCCTTTAATTCCCAAAGCCTGATTTATCTGGGTGCAGCGCAGTGCTTTTTTGCTTTCCTGTCATCCTGGCACCGCTCTTCTGTTTGTGCCATAGTTTTTGTTGGTATGGACTTGCCTCAAGCCCACGACCCACTAACTTTCAACAAATGTAACCGCTTTTCACTCGCCACAGGGTCTGCACCTGCAATTCATTGCTCACAGTACACAACAGCCCAGAATTTATTTGCTGAATTCAACACCCCACGGGATAGTTCTCAGGCTCCCTTTATGGCAAAAACTGAACAGAAAAGGAAATTTCCCATCCTCCTGCCCCCCAGGTCCCCCCACCACGGCACATAGAGGGAAAAGTCATGCCTCGGTCAAGTGGCATTCTTCTCAAAGCTGTACTTTCATCTTTTTGTACAACCTGTCATATTCTTGCCCCCTCACAGATATTTTTGCCATCACTATAATGGTATTAATTTATTAGTCACTCACCTTGGATAATACCCTTTTTTTAAACTTTAAGTATATTGTATTAATCACAATTTTTGGTCTGTTTATCTCTCTTTTCAGTAATGGAAATGTGGCCCATTTTTTGCATTTACTTCAAAATAGTATATATTTTGAAGGAAATATTACCCTTGCTTAGCTAAAATATGAGCTATTACCCCATCTGTGGACTCCTCCTTCACCTTATCCCATTCACTGTTACCCTGTAGCCCACATAGATTTTTTTTTTTTGTACTTGGATGGAACCATAAAAAGCTCTACCCCTGCACTATCCTACATGCTACATCCTATATCTCTGGCCATTTTTATTATCCCTGGTGCAATCTCATTTAGTTGCCCAGACTAGACTCCAACTTGTGATTCTCCTGCTTCAGCCTCCTATGTAGCTGGGATTACAGGTATGCCCACTTCCATATAGATTTTTTTAAGTAATATGCTCTTAAATTATGGGAGATGAGGCCACGAGTAGTTGTAATGCATACAAAGTATCCCATCTTGCCATAGTGTGTGTGTGGTTTGTCCCACATGAAACTCATGCTGAAATCTGATTTCCATGTGGCATGTTAGGAGGTGCGGAAGCAGGCCCTGTGAAGAGAACGGGGATGTTAGGGGAAGCTCATGCTTCCCTGCAGGCCTGGTGTGAGGGGTGACTGATTGTGTCTACTCGAGTAAGAGAACCGCAGCTAAACTGGCCCAGCAACTCCACATCCTAGGACAACTTGTCACCCAGATGGAATAAGGGGGAAACAAAAGATGGATCTGCTTCTGTTTTTGGAGGACTCCAGTCTTCTCCTTCACCTTACACATCCTCTCCTGGCTTTCCACACAGACTCTTCAGCTTCTGGCGCAGACTCATCAGCTTCCTGATATGGACTCTTCTGGGATACTCCAGACCCTCGTGAGCTCCAGAGCCTCAACAGAGACCCTCTGGAGTCTTCCACATCCAACTCTGTGGGTAGCCATTGAAACCCAGTCTTGAAATTCTTACATACTTATCTGGGTATGTAGTATTTAATACATTTGTCTAGTAAACACTGATAAACCTAGGTTAATTCTTGAGGTAGCTGGTGAGTTCCGACCCTCAGCAGGCTGTGGACAGACAGCAAAGGCAATTACAAAGCAAGGCTGCCCTCCTATTTTCTCTTCTAAACATGCCCACTTGCCCTTTTTCTTTTCCCCATGAGTTGAAGCCGCAGAAGGCCCTACCAGGTGCCACTACTTAATCTATGACATCCCAGCCTCTGGAACCACAAGTCAGAACAGACTTCCTACCTTTACACCCAGTCTTGAGTAGTCTATGTATACATATGCCACACAGTTTATTTACAAGGTCCAAAAATCCAGTGCTTCCCAGTTCTTTCAAACAAAAAAAAATTTTAGTAGTACATATTTGTAGTACAAAATGATTGCATTCACTGTGAGAGTCAGTACATGTACACAACATGTCTTAATTCTTTTTACTTCTCCTTCTCCTCTACTCCCTCTCCATTTCTAAGGGACTGAATTTGTTCCTACTCAGAGGTATTCCAAGCTTCAGTCAGTGACAGACAGTCACAGCACTGCTGCAGAATCACCAATGTGCAGAGACAACTAAGAATTCTGCAAAATATAGTTCAAACCACTTGAAAACTTCATCTAAGCCAGGGTTTCCCAGTCTCAGCACTACTTAGTTTTGGGTGGTGCTGTGTTGTGAGTACAGAGGTGACAGGAAATTTTCCTCCCCCATTTTGAGGTTCAAATCTGCTGAAATAAACTGACGATTGTGGTAGACTCATTGTCATGGCTTATATCTAGTCTCCCCAAAGTCTCAAGTGCTCACAGGTGGGGCTTTGCAGAGGTGGCTGGGTATGGATTAAGGGTGTGTAATGACTGAATTAGCCATTGACTTGTTTAGCATATGGGTGTGGAGAATGGGAAGGTCCACCCTGGGTGTGGGTTCTGTTTTGTAGTTTTAATGGGATGAAAGGGAAAGGGAGGCTTCGTAGTAGTAGTAGTAGTAGTAGTAGTAGTGCTGGTGCTGGTGGTGGTAGTGCTGGTGCTGGTGCTGGTCCTGCTGCTGGTGCTGCTGCTTCACTTCTTCCTACCTGCCGTACCATGTCCCTTCTGCTGTGCTCCCCTGGTTTGGGTGCATTCTACAGATAATAGTTTATGATAAACCCTATCTAGATGTGGTGATATTTCTGTCTTCTTCTTACAATAGGAGTTTAATCTTCTCAGGTTAATAAAATTTGGGGGATGGAATGAAAGGCAATTGTGTTTCCTTTTGGTGTATGTAGTCTTTGAGTAGATAAGGGAACTTCAGAGGAAATCTTTTCCCAAAGACTGGAGGGAGAAGAAAGGAGAGAAGGTTAGGGAAACCTGATTTTAAAATAGTATTTAAGGGCCAGGAATTTAGCTCAGTGGTTCCCATGTCTGCCTGGCAAGCACAAGGTCCCAAGTTCCATCCCCTGTACCATATATCACAATGCCAGGTATGGTGGTTTATGCCTGTAATCCCAGCACTCTCAAGGTAGAGGCAGGAGGACTGCTGAAAGTTCAAGGCCAGCCTGGGCTATATAGTGAGTTAAAGGTCAGTTTGAACTACATAGCAAGACCCTGTCTCAAAACACTACCCAAAAAAATAGCATTTAAGACCTTCCAAATTCCTATAACTCAAAAGTTTTCATTGTGTCAAGATATTATACTTGGGCCCATCATTTTCTGAGCTCCAACAGATGAGCTACCCTGATCCTTCTAGGATATTTAGCAATATCCTAGGCCTCTACCCACTAGATGCCAATTATGCTCCGAGTTCAACCAATTCTGTAGGTAAAATGTCCCCAAATACAATAGTTCTACCTAAAAGAGAATACATACAGGCAAGTGTAGTGATATGCACCTATAATTCCAGCACTCTGGAAGGCTGAGGCAAGAGAATTGTAAATTCAAGTACAGTCTTAGTAATATAGTGAGGTCCTTTATCAAAATAAAAATTTGAAAGGGATAGGAGAATAACTCAGTGTGAAGGCCCTGGGTTTGATCCGTGACAGTGAAGAGAGGTGGTGGGGAGAAGAATACAAGCGGTTCTATGTGTGTAGACCTTGGCTCTGCACCGGCCCTCCAGGGAGCAGCCCATACAACACCTGCAAGCTTGTTAGAAATGTGGGGTCTCTGTTCCACCCCCCTCAGACTTGTTGAATCAAGATTTGCATTTTCAAAAGATCCTTCAGGTCCATGTTTTGAGAAGTGCACTCGTAGTTTCCACAAATTACACTTCAGTGAGTAAAGTGGGCTCAGTTCAGTCCCTCAGTGCTGGGCACTGCCATTCTGGGCAGGAAAACTAATTGTTGTGTGGGTCTGACCCCCACTTTGCAGGACATCCGGTTCTGTCCCATAGATCCCCAGTGCCTGGAACAGAAGCATGTTCTGACACTCTCTGGTGAGTAGCACCATTTAGGGTGCCACTAGGTACAGGTCCCTGAAGAGAAGGGTTCTTTGCAGTGAGGTGACTTTGGGTGAGTGTAGCCTGCCTCATGGACAGGCTGCATAGCTGCAGATGGGTCTAGAAGATGAAGGATGCGGAAGCTAAGACATCACAGTGCACAGCTAAGTGGCAGGTGATAAACACTGGCCAAGGAGGAATGAGCACTGGGCGCCTGGTAAACCCTAGCCGTTGTTGTCAGTCAGCCGTCTTAGTCCGTACTGGGCAGCAAGCCCTCCAGGAGAGACTGAACTGTGTGGTACAGTCCAACCAGTCAGACCAGCTGGGCCAGTTCTCCGGGTCCCTGGGGCCTCCACAGTCTAGGCAGGAAAAAGCAAAGCAATCAAAACAATTGGGCACTGGAGAGCTGTGTCTGGGGTGAGGAGGGCATGCGTCCAGGTGGGACCGTGCCCCAGCACCCTCTCAGCTGGGGCAGGGCCCAAGGTCTGCAGGCCCTTCCCAGAGCTGGGAGGAGCTGGGAGGCTCACAGCTGGGCAACTAGAGAGCTTGGGGGGAGCGTGGCCTCCAGCCTGCAGGTGGAGCAGCTGGCCCAGAGGCCGAGGGGCTGGGTTTGGCTCTCTCGAACTCCCAGGTGTGGTGAGCCAGGCCCAGCCCTTGCCAGGTCTCCACCTCTCCCCTAGACTCCTGTCAGCAGGTCCCAGGACTCAGGGCACTCTGGCTTCCTCTCCTTTCAGTCATAGCTCCTACTTCTTTTCAGGACCCTCTTAGCACTTTCTGACCTCTTTCTCCCGTCCGCAGTCATAGCTGAGGGAGGGGCAGCATCCTCTTTTGAGTTCTCCTAACTCCAGCCTCACTGGGATTTCAGCTCATGGCTCTTGTGCTATGGACTGCTTTTCTTGAGCAAAGGACTTGTGCTTTTTTTTGTACATACGTCCCTGGTGCCCAGAAGAGCACGTGATGTACAGTAGTCAAGAAAGAGTGTTGAGTGAACGAAGGACATTCTTGAGTAGTTGGTCTAATAAGGAGGTCACGTGCTAGCTACTTTTGGGGCTCATTTCCACTAATCAGTCAATTAACCAGTATTTGTTGAGCTTCTTGCCTTTGGGCAGGTGCTGGAAATATAATAAAAAGCAGAATTGACACAATTTGTCTTTGCTCTGGGGGACTCAGAGCCTCTGACTGACAGAAAGTAGCTACTCTTATTTATTTGTTTACAAAGAGGAAGAAACGGCAGGAGTGAATGAGAGGTATAAACCTCCATGTTTGACTGTATAATGGCATGTTGTCAATTTCTGACCCCAATCTAGGTTCCTTTTCCACCTCCAAATTGCAAGACCAATAACAAACCAGGCTGGTTGAGTAGTGAAGGATACTTTTATCCTTTGCTGAGACTAGTAGTGGGGTATAAAATTCACCAATCAACTTCCCGAACCATTAGGGGTTGAGAGTTATAGATTTAGGGGTAATGAAAATGAGAAGAAGAGATATTCTTATATTTTGGGGGATAGGGAAGATATTCTGGAAATTTGAGCCCCAGTCCTTTTGCTCATTTATTTATTATTTTTGTAGTAATGGAGAAAGAACCTAGGGCGTTTACACTGAGCTATGTCCCCAAGCCTTTTACATTTTTTTAAACATGGGATTTTTTTTTTTAACATGGGGATTTTTCAACACTTTTCATGATAGAGTCTTAAGACACTAAACTGCCTAAGCTGGGATTGAACTTGCAATCCTCTTGCCTCAGCCTCCCAGAGTGCTAGGATTACAGGTGTGCATGTACCACCATGTCCAGTTGTTTAAATGGCTATTTCTGGGCACTATCATGGCAATCATCAACAGTCGTGGCACTAGAGGGTGTGTCATTTAGCATGCAAATAAATTATAGTGAAGACAGAGGTTGTCTGGTGGTCATCCTAACAGGCATTGTAGATCAACCACTAGCCACTAGAAGAGGAGCCTCTGACCTACTGGCATCCTGTCCTTAGAGATAAACAAGGGTAGAACGAGGTAGAAATTCAGCCAGGTCAAGCAGGCAGTACAAAGACCCTCACAGGTTATCTGCTACGGGCACACATCTTGCCACTGGCAGAAGCAGCTTGGCGAATCACAGCTTGTCTGCTGGAAACACAGGGGGCAGAGCTTGCTAACATCCTCCTCTTGGAGCGCCCACTCCCTTTAGTGACTCCTTCCCGTGGGGCTGGATGGGAAGTCAGAAACAGGCCCGGGTGCATCCAGAGCGCTCATATATTCCCTCTGTCTTTGGCTGTTAGAACTCCACCTCATCTCTGGATTCTTTTGTTTCAGCTTTGGCTCCAGAGCCTGTGTTGGAAGAAAAGTATTAAAAATCCCCCGAGACAATATGACCAGAGACCTCTAGCGTGGAGCAAGGAAGCCCTTGTAGTTCTGTCCTAGCTCTCCCCTGGTCTGAGATTCTGAAATATGAAGTGTTCCTCCTGAGTTGCTCTCAAAGTGTCTCCAGTTTGGCTTCTTCAATGGTCCTCGATCTCCCAAAGTTGTCTTATGATATGAAGAAAGTGTTGGTCAATTCTAGCTGAGACCTACTTTTCAAAGCAAAGCTAAAAAAGAAGCAAGGCACCAACTTAGCCAGCGTGGTAGCACAGGCCTGTAATCCCAGCACTGGCGAAGTCCAGTATCAAGGCCAGTTTGAAGTCAGCATGGGCTACGTAGTGAGCACAAGACCACTCTGGACTATGTAGAGAGACCCTGACTCATTAACCTGAAAGTGGGGACTGGGGCTGAGCAGCTGGTCACCTCAACTAATTCTTCTCTAGTTGTTTCCAATTATCTGGCCCCTGCCAGTCTGGCCCTGCAGGAACACCTCCCACGGCTGGGCACACAGAAGTCCGAGGCAGGCTTTGCAGAATGTCTGACTAGACAGTGAGGAGGTCTGGTCACATCACCCCAGCTGTCCAGCTTCTTGTCTTGGCTGTGCCAGGGCCCATCACCACTGCTGTGCAGCTCCCACGGGGTCACCAGATCCTGCAGCACAGACTGAGAAGTAGACTGAGAAACTGCTTTTCTTAGGCCTCGCAGTAAGGAAGATTCCACTGGAATCAAAACCCCAGGGCCACAGCCACAACACAGACTGAGTGACTGAGTAAAAACGAGGACCCTCTGGGCAGATCAGCTTTGGAAGATGATGCCTCTGAGTGCATAAAAAAGAGAAATGTCCTCGCTTGTGCTTTCGGCTGGGCACTCTTAGGCAGAGCATAATTTGCCCAACTGTACATAGTGCCCTGAACAAGACCTCTTCACTCCTCCATCTTTTTCTTTGCTAATACTAGGGACTGAACTCAGGACTTTCTCAGTGAACTACAACTCCAGCCTTTTAAACTTTTAATTGTTTACTTATTTTAAGACAGGGTCTCACTTTGTAGCTCAGGCTGGCCTCGAACTCAGGGCAATCCTCCTGCCTCTGCCTTCTATATGCTGAGATGACAGGTGTGAGCCACCATACCTGGCTTTTTAAATTTTTCAGTTTGAGGCAGGATCTCACTAAGTTGCTCAGGCTACACTGGAACTTGCAATCCTCCTGCCTCAGCCTCCCAGAGTGCTAGGATTATAGGTAAGTACAACCACATCCTGGTGAGATCTCCTTGGTCATCCTCCTCCAAAGACCTAGGTATTACTAGGGCTCCTGTGCAGTCCCATAGTCACCATTCAACACCTCTGGTATACTTTCTTTCCAGCTCCAGGGCCCTAGTTGATGGCCTCTGAGACTCTGGGGGACATCTCCCTGTGTCATGCACAGCGTTGGGGTGCTGATGTCTTCCAGCAGTGGCCCACTGGTGCTCTCAGAATGGCCAGTCCTCCAGGGGCAGGTCTGGAGCTGTGTCCTTAGCACCTGGCCACCAGAGCAGTGCTTCTGGAAACTATATTCCACAGAACCTGCTCCTGTCACTACTACCTCTAGGCTTTTCTCCACAAAGCCATGAGTCCTTGCAACCAGGCCAAAATAGAGTCACTGTCCTAGGTTATGTGGCACTCCTGTTCCAGTTCCCCCAAACTCTTATACAAACCCTCCTACTTCCTCAAAGGCCAATAAAACTGTCTGCTTGAGTTGAGTCTGGTAGCCCATGCCTGTCATCCCAACACTCTGGAAGGCTGAGACGGAAAGATCATAAGTTCAAGTTCACCCTGGACAACTTAGTGAGACCCTGTTTCAAATCTTAAAAATAATAAATCTCTGGGCTATAGCTCCACGTGAAGGCTGTGAGTTCAATCCCCACTACTACACACAAAAAAAAGAAACTTCAAAACTTGTCTATAGGGGCCCACACAGCAGTGTGTGGGTTAGATTTACACACAGGAGTGGAGGTTCCTGTAACATATGGTCCTGAGACCTTGGATGTTTTCTTCCCTCCGGAAATCACACCCAGAAGCTGGACTTTGGGGCACAGGAGCATTTAGATTTCTCCCTCAGAGCACTGGGTTGGAAGAAAGGAGCATCCAGCCCTGCTCTGCCCTTCCTCTATGGGCGATTTGCTCTGCCACGTTGCGGCTTTGAGTTCAAATTACCTTGTGTGTCAAGTGACAAGGGCAATTCTGTAAGATCCTTCACATCTGCCTGGCGCACAAAACTGGCCAACACCTCACTGGGGCAAAACGCCCTCATTTTGCATTTGGTATTAGCTACATAACTTACTGTGCATCTCAGTTTGTTTCCTAACAGCTGGGCCATAGGACTGCTGAGCTGTCAGCTTGTGGTCTCATCTGACCTTTGGTTGCCTTCTTGCAGAAAAGTTAATAACTGGTATCTCCCCACTTAGTATGTACATTTTGGGGTATAGTAGTGTGGAAATTCTACGTCAGGCTATCTCCAGTGTTTTGAGAAGGTTATGAAAAGTAGGGCACTTCTGTAGAAAAGCAGAAGTATAGTCCAGAAAGGCCTTTCCTGCTGAACTGAAGAGAGACGAGCCCAACTTCTTGGCGAGTTCTCTAGTGCCTTGTTGGTAACAGATTCTATGTGTCGTGACTGGGCAGCAGCCAGCAGTCACTAACCCTGGCCAGCTCATTCCCCCTTCCGCCTCGCTTCCTCTTGCCAACACGGTTAGTCTGGCTTATTATATCTCCTTTTCTTTGGTTTTTCCACCTCAAAACACTTCATCACTGTTAAATCCACCATGTGGTTAGGCTGATCTGATTGGCTGATCTGTTGCTGGGGTAAAGGCCAGCATGGAGATGCTTCTTTCCTGGACATCATATCATTCTGATCCCTCCTTCTCCCCGTTCTGTATCTTCAGACCTTCGTCCTACCCCAGAGAGGCCTCTGCCTTCTGTGGCTCACAGTAAACAACCTGGAGACTCCGGTTTTCATGTTAAAGCTGGATTCTGTACAGTCTGCGAAGGCAAGGCAAAATTGGGAAACCAGCCCTTGCATAGGGAGGGGCATACCAAGCAAGAGATCTTAAACTTTCTGATGGCTAAATCTAAGAGCTGTCAATGTAAGTATGGCTTAGAATAAAGTAAAAGCATGAAACTAAAGGGCTAATTACTGCAGTCCTGGACTGTTACTACTCACAACTATGCCTGAAACTCTACAGTGAAGCTTATTCCTTTATAAATTTTCTTCTGTGAGAACCTCCTATTAAAGAACCTTAGAGGGGGAATATGTTGAGTAACACACCTCCAAATCTATTCTAAAAAATGATGCCCAGAAAAGCAGCAGGGAGCTGGGTCTGAGCTCCATGCTGGGGTGTTATCTGTAGCCAACCTCACAGGACCTAAACTCACTACTTTGTTCTCCCCAACCTGGAGGCAAACAAGGATGAACAACAAAGAGACAGGGGGTGAGCTTGGCAGACAGGCAGATAGGCAGATAGACAGACAGGCAGACAGGCAGACAGGCAGACAAGCAGAGGGCTTCTGCCTCTATAGGCAGAGGAACCCCAGCCTTTGGCTCACCTCATTTTTATTCACTCAAACACAGGCACAAGCAATCAAGGTAACACAAGATTCGTCTGCTTTCCCAGAGCCATTAGTTCATTCTCAGGGAAACAACTTCCCCTTAGCTGTCTTCAGTTTCCCCAAGAACCTACAACATACAGTCAACCCTGAGTGCAGCCTTTCTCCTTTGTGCTCACAGAGAAGGCCAATTAGGCCTTGATTCTCCTCTAATAGAGAACAGAGTATTGGGGATTAAGCATAGGGCCTCACACATCCCGGGTAAGTGCTGTGCCACTGAAAGACATACTCGATCCCCCTTATTTTGAGACCAGATTTTACTAAGCTGCCCAGGCTGATCTCCATCTTGTGATCTTCTTCTTTTGGTCTCCCCAGTGGCTGGATTACACTGCACTCATCTTATAGGAAGATTTCTTTATGGTCAGATAAGTTTAGAGATGCCAATATATTTTGTCACCCTGTGATAGGCAGACTAATAGTCCCAAAAGACATCTATGTTGTTCCTCCGTGGAACCCGTAAAAATATTACCTTACATACCAAAAGGAACCTAACAGATATGATTAAAGCTGAGGAGATGGAGGTGGAAAGGTTATCATGGATTATCTAGGTGGGTCTCATCTACTCATATAAGCCCTTAATAGCAGAAAAATTTTCCTGACGGTGGTCAGAATGCAAGATGGGTCTTTGGAAGCTGGGTGAGATAAATACTATATTCTTGGTTTTGAAGATGGTGGAAGGGGCTCATGAGCCAGGAAATGCCACTGAACACTTCTAGAAACTGGAAAAAAAAAAAAGAACACATTCTCCAGAAAGCGAAACAGCCTTATTAGTGTGTTGGTCAGTCCAGTGAGATCTGTGTCAAAATCCTGAGCTATAAAGCTGTAATAAATTTGTGTCATTTTAAACTACCGTTTGTGTAAATTACAGCAGCAATAGGAAGCTACTGCACCTCTCTCCTTGGAGATTCATGATACACTACAGCATATTTTAAAAAAAAGAGGTAAAGGGAGCAGTTCACTTAACCTAGAATTTTAGAAACAATTGAACACCATACCCCTATTGCCCTATAACACCTATTGATTACTTTATTTGTGATGTTGGGGATTGACTCCAGGATCTTGTCTGTGCAGGGCAAACACTACCCTTCAGCTACATACTTAGCCTCCTGTGACATCTACTGGTATCTTAGACCATGCTGTGGACAATACTGTGCTATAGCATTAACGATTGGTAACATGTTAGCGTGATTTAGTTCCAATGTGAGAAGTAACACAATAGGGCTTGGAATGGTTAAATTTTGATGCGCTAACCTGGAGGTCCAAAGAGATGAAGCCTGAGGTGGGGAGGGCAGCTCAAAAGACAGTGGTAGAGAGGAGGTAGATATGACCTATAGATACAAACTACAGAGGTTACATATTTGTCTTGTGCTCAGTAGTTTGGGTAGAGTGTTCCTTGTCCTTCATGCTCATCGACTTCTCTGGGGAAATTTCCCTGGCTTCCTCCTCTTGCCCAAGACCTGGGTTGGAGTCTTTTCTTGTGTGCTTCCATAGCCTGGCCTCCAGAATTTATTTACCCCTGATTGTAACAATATACTGAAATTGCCTATTTGTCTCTCCCACCAGTCTAAAGTTTTTTAGAAAGCCAGAGTTGTGTTTAGTTCATTCTTTAATTCTTCAGTGCTTCACCTCCACTTAGCACGTTGATGTTCTCAAGCTGAGCCTTGGCCTTTCTCTTCCCATCCTGAAAGTGTATGAGTTCACTCCTGGTTTGCCTGCCATCTGAAGGATACAGTTGAAGCCTGTAACACCACCTGACCCCCATGTTGGCTGTCCACTCATATTCCAGCTTAACTAAGCTACAAAGAAGGCTGAGTTTAAAAGAACAAATGATGCACTTCCAGGATAGTGGTCAAGATTGAAAAGTTCTACAATGAAGAAGACACCCCAAGAAATAAAACCTAGTGCTAAACTAGCACTGATGTAAGATAAACAATAAATCTACCGTTTTACAAAATTAGAATCCTGTATAAAAAAATTAGAGGGTCGGCGAGGAAACAACTGGGTCTCTGTGGCCTAAGAACAGAGTATTTATGAGAATCGGTGAGGATGGGAAGGAGTTACCCACAGCTTGGCCAACACACCAAAGGCGTCAGACATGACCCTAAACACCAAAGCAATTCCAGTCCTAAGAGTGTTACTTTCTTTGTTCAGGGTCTCGTCTTACAGTTGGGATGCATAGAGCACAATGAGACACACAATTGCTTAAACATGCTACACCTGGACAGCCGTTGACAACCCCCCCCCCAACTACTCCCACTATGCATCGCGACCAGGAGGCCTTACACCTGGATAAACTACGTATCCCAGAATGCCTCGTCAGAGAGGCGCACGTAGGGAGGGCGTGGTCACGCCGGCCGCGCGGGACCGTTAAATTTGAAACTCGGCGGCACGGGATGTGAGCTTGAGGTGGCCGGTTAGTGAGGGTGTTGGGTCCGTGCTCTGGTCCCGAAGCAAACTCCCACTGATCGCTTCTGTGGCTTTGAGGGCCTATTGCGGAGGGAAGCTCAGACGGTCTGCACCCCTGAGAAAAAGGAATGCAGAATGGCGGAGGCGAAGAAGGAAGGAGTCGCTCTTAGGTCGGTGAGGTTCAAGGGTCGCTGGGAGAGGGGTCTGCGAGGTCCAACCAGGTGCCAAGGCTCTGAGCTGAACCCTCGAGGGGAAAATGGAGCTCCCTTTCTGTTGGGGTCGGCGGAGGTGGAGCGGGCCACGTGAGAATCCTGCGGCCGGCTCCAAAGCTGAGAAGGCTGGGGCCCAGAACGGCTTGCAGCCGCTTGCTGGCAGTTTGACCTTGGGCACTTCTGTTTTTTGGAAAAGGCTGCTATTAATGCTATTTTCATGGGGTTCTGGAAAACATTTTAAAAGTAACGGCTTCCAAATACGTGCTCAATTTATATGTTACTTTCTTGGGGGGGAGGTCTAAAAAACTTTGCACATTTGCTGCTCGTTCTTATTTTTTAAAAATATATTTGAAGTATGAAATCTGTAATCTGTAATGCCTAGATAAATGGCGTGTCAAAGCTCTTTCATTTTTATGTAACAAATGATTATTGATCACCTAGCACTGGGTGCAGCTGATAAACAAAAAATATAAAAATCTCAGTCCCCATGAAGGGTAAGTATTGGGGTGGAGTGAAGGTGGGGGAGATAGAATGAACAAGGCAAAAATTAGGTGATGGTCGGTACTAACAGAATTTAAGGGAAGGCCGGGGATTTAGCTCAGTGGTTCTGGCGCCTGTCTTGCAAGCGCAAGGACCTGGGTTCCATCCCCGGTAACCATATACCATACTGGGCGTGGAGACTCACCCCAGCAGCAACCAGTACCACATACCACAGTGCCGGGCGTGGTGGCTCACACCTGTAATCCCAGCACTCGGGAGGCAGAGGCAGGAGGATTGCTGTGATGTGAGTTTGAGGCTGAGCTCAGGGCTAGCCTGAACCACAAAGCGAGACCCTGTCTCAAAAAAAAAAAAAAAGAACTTAAGGGAGACAGGAAGTCTCAGGTGGGGCTTGGTCCAGTTTTAGATAGGTTTGAACAGAGAAGGTGGTACTGTGTCAAGACGTAAGAAACTCAGGAGCTGGTCATGCATAAATCTGAGGGATGTGCAGAGAGCAGGAGGAGGTGACAAACCTACCCAGGCATGTCCAGGGCCTGTGTAGTGGGACATAATGGACCAAATGTGTAAAAACGATAAATGTGCAGGTTTTGGGAGGACTTAGCTTTTACTCTGACTCTAACTGAAAATCATTGGAAGATATTGAGCAGAGCAAAGGTGTCCCACTTGAATTTAAATGGGCTCACTTTAGCTGCTGTTTTGAATTATCTAAAGGTGGAAATGGAATAAAACAGGGAGATGACCCTGTTGAAATAATGACCTTATTAAAATAATCCAAGCAAGAGAAAAAGATGGCTTGAGTGAGGCTTGAAAGTGATTTCTGGCTGTATTTTGAAAGTAGAGACAAGCAGACTGACTGGGATGAGAGGGATACTTTTAAATTGGCGCTAAGATATTTGGACTGAGCAGCTTTTTATTTGAAAAAGCTATTTATTTGAAATAAATGAAACCTGGGAGGAACAGAAAGCAATACCAGTTTAGTTTGGGATGTTTAACTGAGATAGTATAGTTACTATTTGAAGAGCAAGAGCAGACACAGGAGGCTGAGGCAGGAGGGTTGCATGTTTGAGGCTAGCTTGGGCAATTTAGGGAGACTTTGCCTCAAAAGAAAAAGCAAGAGAAGATGGTAAGATAAATTCGACATTTACTAGGTGCTTACCAGTGGAGTATCAAGGACTAGACCAGGAAACAAAAAGAAATGACATGACCTTCACATTTACAAGATTAACACAATAGAGTTTAAAAGACAGGAGTGGTTATAACCCAAACTGTTAGTCACTTCATTACTTTTTTTGAGAGAGGGTCTTACGTACTTCAGACTGGCTTTGAACTCAGAATCCTATCTCAGTCTGCAGAGTGGTAGGGTTACAGATGCGCACCATCATGGCCCTGCTTCTTACTTTCTTAAAGAGTTCAGCTATCATCTAGATTGATGTCCCACTAATTTTCACTCTAATTTGAGAATTAGTGTCTATCCTTTTTAAAAAAAATATCCAGAGATAACATTTTAGAAGTAGGATTCTGTCTGACTTATCACTGCAGAGCTCTGAAGACAGTATAGTTACATCCCCCTGAGGTGTGACTGCTTCCAAAAAGTTTTGGGAATTTCCTAGTAGGGGCAAGTGGCAGAAACGCCAGCGTGTGGGCGTTCAGCTCAAGGGTCACAGCTCAGCGTCTCAGAGGCAAGGTGTGTACCTTTGTACTAATGCCAGAAGATCTGTCTGGAACCTCTCTGCAAAGAGGCTGGTACCAGCTCTGCTCTAAGGCAACTTATTTATATCCTTGTTACAGAACATTCCTGGAATTAAGGGGTGGAGTTATATTTAGTGTCATCTCATTGGTCAGGCCCAGCAATTCCATTGACTACCAGCTTATCTGGCTCCCTGGCTAGGACAGTGAGGTTAGAACAGTGGTTAGAACAGTGCACAGATTTCAACCTACAGAGAAGCAGCAAGTTTAACAGCCCTCTAACAACAAAGGAACTCCTAAGCTGGAGTGAACCTAATATTCTGAGGCACTAATGGAAGGTTTTACAAATTTGTTTTTCCCCTTCAGGGGGTTTGGAGGGCTGGTCTTGCACAGTTATCTGTGTTTTTGTCTGGCTACCTCAATATACAAACTTCAGGTGTTTTGTGTCTCCTTGTGTGTGCAAGTGCTCTACCACTGTACTACATTCCTTCCCCTTTAAAAATTTTATTTTGAGACAAAGTCTTGCTAAGTTGCCTGGGCCACAAATTTGCCATCCTCCTGCCTCAGTCTGTTGAGTGACTGGGATTATAGATGTGAGCTGTCACCCAGCCAAACTTTGTTTTGAAGTCAACAGTTACAACATGGAGTGGTGGTACACGCTTGTAATCCCAGCACTTCGGAGGCTGAGGCACGAGGATTGCCGTGAGTTTGAGGCCATCCTGAACTGCAGAGCGAGACCCTGTCTCAAAAAAAGAAAATAGGGTGTTAGTTGACCAACATTTTGCTAATTTTAAATTAAACTAGGTGATGCATTCAGTAGTGGGCATGGAACTGCTGTCCTTTGATGTACTTTGCCAAATTTAAAAGACTTTTGTTTGCTTCTTTTTTTTTTTCTCTTGCCTTAAATTTCATTTTTCTAGTACTGTACACAAGCCTTTGACAAGTTCTCCCTTCACTAGATCGTACTACATCCATAAACTTGGAAACCAGGTACCAGGCGACTATTATAAATTCATGTTGGTGTCATATTCATTTTTATTTGTTCACAGTGAAGCCATGTCCCTGGAGGGAGATGAATGGGAACTCAGTAAAGAAAATGTACAACCTTTAAGGCAGGGCCGGATCATGTCTACTCTTCAGGGAGCTCTGGCACAACAGGAGTCGGCCGGTAGCAGTGTTCTTCAGCAGCAGAAACGGTGTGTAGAGTGGTGTGGGCTCCGCCTGGATTTGCTCATCCCCTACTTTGGTAGTTAATGTACATGTGGATCCACGCAGGATGGCATAGAGTGTTCTCCAAAACTGGGCAATGTGAGAACCTGTCCTGTCCCAGTTCTTCCTTTACAAGACAGCTAAATGGCTCTTTAAGTACTAGTGATAACTAGGGCTGCAGGATTTCATTTGATTGTGGAACAGCCAAACTTTTATCAATAAAAATATAATTTGCGGGGCTGGGGATTTAGCTCAGTGGTTCCGCGCCTGTCTTGCAAGCACAAGGACCAGGGTTTGATCCCTGGTAACCACATACAATACTGGGCATGGAGACTCATGCCCAGCAGCAATCAGTACCACATACCACAGTGCCGGGCGTGGTGGCTCACGCCTGTAATCCCAGCACTTGGGAGGCAGAGGCAGGAGGACTGCTGTGATGTGAGTCTGAGGCTGAGCTCAGGGCCAGCGTGAACTACAAAGTGAGACCCTGTCTCAAAAAACCTTTAAAAAAAATATATATATATATATCTATATATATAGATATATATATAGATATATATATATATATAATTTGCGCAGGGAACATTGATAAACATGGTAAAGTGAATATCATATTGCAGTACTTCCCAAAAGTGTTACATCATTCTGGACTTTAAGCAGATTTAATTCTTTGATAGTAATCAATTAGCAATTATTTCCTTGGATTCTGACTACTGAGGGAGAATGAATTTTTTTATTTTTCAGCACCAGGGATTCAACACAAGGTCTCATACGTGCTAGACTAGCTTCCTACCACTGAGCTAATGTAGGATATTTTTCAACTCACAACAGGTTTCTCAGGTCATATCCTTATAGTAAGCCAAGCAGCATCTGTAATTGGATGAATGTTTCATTTAATGTACAAAGTATGAGGGAAACATAGTAAATATTTAAATTTTTAAAAAGTTTATTATGGTAAAAGACACGTCAGCCGATTCTAGAAGTCCTCTTTCATGAGTGTCTTCAGTTGTGTTGTTGTGGCTGCTTTGATTTCTTCAAAATTTACCTTTATGGTCATTTTGATTTGAGGAAGAACAGAAGTTACACGGTGCCAGATCCACTGAACAACCCGGATCAGGACATATCAGAATGTTTTTATGAGCCTGCTTTTCAGCTGGATGGCTCTTGAAGCATTCACTGTAGTTTTGATGACATTGTATAAGACACATCCGTGAAAAAGGACTTCCAGGACAGCTTCAGAAAATGGCAAAAGTTGAGTAAATGTGCTCAACATAA
This sequence comes from Petromus typicus, assembly GCA_004026965.1. NCBI lineage: Eukaryota > Metazoa > Chordata > Mammalia > Rodentia > Petromuridae > Petromus > Petromus typicus. Next base: position 27,872 of record PVIR01004083.1, read on the forward strand.
GGGGGAGGATTTTGAGGTTAGATTGCTAGCAATGTGTGATTTACTGTTATAAATTTTTTCAGCGTAAGCATTTACCATATCATTTGATCGCTTCTTATGTAACTACTGAATTCTTTTTCTCAAACACTTTTTCTGCCTCCATTTTGGTTAAAATAAGGCTTACCTAAATGATCATTCTCATTATTCTTTGATTGTAATTTTATGTAGTCAGTTGATAAGGACTGGTGTTTTTTTATATGGGGAGGTACAGGAGATTGAACCCAGAGGATCATAAATGCTGGGGGTGTGTCCCACTCCTGAGTCACATCCCTAGTTGTAGAATTGATTGATTGATTTCTGTATTGGGAATTAACACACAGAGCTTTCTTACTGAACTCCATCCACAGCCCCAGATTTAATTTTTAGTTTTGAGTTAGGGTCTGATAGAACTCGAACTGCAGATCCCCCTGCCTCCCAGATGATGCAATTATAGGTATGTGCCACTATGTAGGCTTGAGATTTCTTCAGCTGTAATATACATGCAAGGAAATGCTTAGATTTTGAAGTGTATCATTTAATCAGTTTTGTATGTATTTCAAGATACAAAACATTACTTCAGAAAGTTGTGTTCTTTCCCACTAAATTCCTTCCCTCGGGAAGCACCTGCTCATCAGATTTCTGTCACCATAGCTTACTTTTGCCTCCTCTAGAATTTTATATTAATAGAATCATACAGGTATTTTTCTTTTCTGTATACTTTTTTTTTTTTTTGAGACAGGGTCTCGCTTTGTGGTTCAGCCTCCAACTCACATCACAGCAATCCTCCTGCCTCTGCCTCCCGAGTGCTGGGATTACAGGCATGAGCCACCACACCCGGCACTGTGGTATGTGGTACTGATTGCTCCTGGGTTTGAGTCTCCATGCCCGGTATTGTATGTGGTTACCGGGAATCAACCCTGGTCCTTCCACTTGGAAGACAGGCGCAGGAACCACTGAGCTAAATCCCTGGCCCTCAATTCTTGATACTGAAAAAATAATCATTCAATTGAGGACTGAGATGGTATCCAGAGGTTGTACTCTCATCACATGACATGCACGAGGTCCTGGGTTCAATCTTTTTTGTTCAGGCTGGCCTTGAGCTCAGCTTCAAACTCATTTCACAGCAATCCTCCTGCCTCTGCCTCCTGAGTGCTGGGATTACAGGCGTGAGCCACCACACCTGGCACTGTGGTATGTGGTGCTGATTGCTGCTGGGCGTGAGTCTCCACACCCAGTATTGTATGTGGTTAACTGGGGATCGAACCCAGACCCTTGTGCTTGCAAGACAGGCGCCAGAACCACTGAGCTAACTCCCCAGCCTCCTGGGTTCAATCTTTAATGCTGCAAAAAATGAAAAAATTTGGACTTCACATGTGTGGATTATTTCTGGAGTGTCTTATGTTTCACTGATGTAATTGTTTCACCAATATTACACTAGTTGTTTCACTTAGTTTACAAAGTAAGCTAGGTGGGATGTAGGGTAAATTCTTCTTTAAATTCTTTATCAGAATTGCTTTAACTCCTTTTGGTTCTTTACTTTTCCAAACAGTTTAAGAGTTTCTTCAGACTTTGGTCATATTGCAATGAATCTATAGATCAACTTGAAGGATTGCTGAGTTTTACCAGAAATGTTTTTGATTTTGTTTTTTTCATCATTTCCATAGATAATCTCATTGTCTCATACTCAGATTATCATATTAGCTTTACATTTATTATACCTTCTATGCATTTGTACAATGTTGCTTTGTTAATCTTTTTTTTTGAGACAAGATCTTGCTTTTGTAGTTAAGGCTGTCCCTGAGCTCACTATGTAGCCCAGGCAAGCGTCAAACTCACAGCAACCTTCCTGCTTCTGCCTCCCTAGTGTTGGGATTACCGGCATGAGCCACCATGCCCAGCTTGTTAATCTTTTTGACATACTTGCTTTCCATATTTAAAGTACTCTGTAGTCAAAATTAATAGGGGCCTGAGAAGATGAAATGTGTATTAGTCAGTTTTTCATCGCTGGAACAAAATACCTGACATAGCTTAAATAAAGAAAGGTTTACTTTGGCCCAAAATTTAAGAGGTTTCAGTCCATGGTCAGCTGACTCCAAGGTAAGAACATCTCAGTGGTTGGCCCTGAATCAAGGCCAGCAGTTTGCTGAAGCTGCTGGTTTCAAACAGGAGCCTAAAGAAAAGTCTTTCTATGGTCTGTTGGCCATTTCAGAACTTTGGAAATGTAATGGTCAATTCATTAGAAAGAAACAGCTTACTACAAAAATTAACTGTACAGCTTGATGTTATGATGGAAGAGAGCATGGTGAAGGAAAGCCACTCACCTTATGGCAGCCAGGAAGCAGAGAGTTGGGAAGAGCTGGAGAGAAAGGGGCCAGGAACAAGCTTCAGAGGCAGCTGCAGGGACGACTCCCCGTGTGGGGCCGCACCCCCGAGGGCCCATTTAGTGATGAGCTCGTCAGTGGGGTGCTCCACTGATGAGGTCGGTCTCTCAAGCTCAATTATGTCTCACACTCTGCACTCTGCTGCCCTGGGGATCAAGCTGTCAACCCAAGTCTTTGGGAGAACGTTTCGTATTTAAACCCTAATAGAATCCAAAGTCTTTTGTTTTTGTGGTATTGAAGTTTGAACCCATGTCCTTTGCACTGAGTTGCATCTCCAGTCCCTTTTTATTCTTTGAAACAGTGTCTTGGTAAGTCATTGAGTTGCTCAGGATAGGCCCCAACTTGAAATCCTTCTGCCTCTGCCCCCCAGGGTGCTGGATTACAGGTAAGCATAAAATATACAAAAAAAACCCTCAAAGTTTTAAAATTTACCTTTAAAGCATGTCTTTCTTACCTCTCTGGATGATTCCATTTGTTATCTGGGTTTGTTTGGTTAAGCTCTTCTACATTCACAACTGTTTTCAATAAAAGTTATCTTGGGACTCACTCCCCCACCACCAACCTTTCAACTGTGCTGGGGTCGAAAATATGGCCCATGTGCATTCTAGGATGTTAGGCAAGTGCTATACTAGAAAACTTAGAGATCTTTTGGTTGTTTCCCAGTTCTGCCTTCAGAAGCTGTTTCTATGATGCTTCCTTTTTGTATAATTTAAAGTTTATTCTTGTATATATTGATCTGTTTGGTTTTTTGGGATCAGGACTCACTATGTAGCCTAGGCTGGTCCCAGACCCACAGTGGTCCTCCTGCCTCAGCCTCCTGAATGCTGGGCTGACAGTCTAGTGGTAGAATTCCAAGTGTACAAAACATGCCTGGCTCCTTTTAACTTCTTGAAGACTTTATTATTTGCTGCCTATTTGGTATTGTTAATTTTTCATTTGTGTACTTTTACTTATTAAAAAATAAATTCTTTTGTATTAGGAACTATTATTATTTCTTATATCTCAATTACTTATACACTTTTTAACTAATCATTTATCCAAATTGTGGTTTATTACCTAGTATTTAACCTTCTCTTCCAGCTGATCAGTCTTAATTTAATATTAGCCTTGTCTTTCTAGATCTTTATAGTCATATTTCATACTTTCTTTGAGATACCGCTCAAATTATAGATAACCTGATTAATACCCATGGAATTTTTCTTTTCCTTTTTGTTGGTTTGTGTGTATGTGTGTGTGTGTGTATGTGTGTGTGTTTGATGGTGGGAACCAAAACCAGGGCTTTGTGTATACTGTCAAGTGTTCTGCCACTGAGCTATATCTCAGCCTGCAATTTCTTATAACTTTAAAGTTCTCATTATTTCTGGGTGTGTGTAGTCCAACACTATGCCACATAAAAAATAAAAGCTATCATTTATGGAGTAGTTAGTATATCTAAACATATTTAAAACTAATAAGCCTAGTAAGATAAATAATAGTATCCCCATTTTACAGATGAGGAATTGAAGAGTGTCCAGTGTCCCTCAGCTAGTGATTGCTAGATCCACATTTGAATCTGGACTCATACTCCAGAGCATTAGATTGCTGCGTAGTACAGCTTTTCCATGTATTGTCTTGAAATTGCTTATTTCTCTGTAGTTTTTCTCTCCTGCTATCAGTCAGAATCAAAGATTTCTGTTGTTTTTGTGTCTAATAAATTCTTAAACTCAAAAATGTAGTTATTTAGATGGATATTAAATACTTAAATGAAGAATCAAACATGAAAAAAACAAAAAAAATTACTTCTATATGAATAAAAAGAAAATGATACTAGCTGTTATCAGTAATGCTTACATTTTCCATTTATATTTCAGAGCATTTGAATCTGAAATTCGATTTTATGCTGGAAATGACCCTCTGGATGTGTGGGATAGGTGAGTATTTTTATTTGACAAGGCCCACAGAAAGCTTAACAGATGAGTCTTTAGGATGTTTCTCATATTGGGGGTGCGGTGGGGGTATGTCAGAGTAGAAAGTGATATCTTGGGGCACAAATCCAGAATAGTCTTCTTTATGTTTTTTGCTTTGTTTTGCAGTGCTGAGGATGTAAACCAGGACCTAAAATCCTCATGCATGTTAACCATGTGCTTTACAACTAAGCTATGCCCTTAGGGCCCTGAGATATTTAAAATCAAAGAACTTTAGTTTGTAGGATAGGACTATATGCTATACTCTTTTGTCCCTCTTCCCAGTATTCCCCAGAACCGTATATTAGAGCTACTTTGCAAAAATTTGAGAGAAATAGGCTTAGGATATATCATTGAGATTACTAAGGAAACATACTTTATTTGATATTAAATATTTAAATATTTGTGCTTAAATCCAGAATTGGACTGTGGTCTTGGAGCCAGAACAAAAGTACACATTCAACTTAAAATATGTTCTTTTCCTTTTCTTCTCCTTCAGGTATATTAGTTGGACAGAGCAGAACTATCCTCAAGGTGGGAAAGAGAGTAACATGTCAACATTATTAGAAAGAGCTATAGAAGCATTACAAGGAGAAAAACGCTATTATAGTGATCCTCGATTTCTCAACCTCTGGCTAAAACTGGTAAGCCTTTCTTAAATGCCATCTGAGTTTAAAGTATTAAGCCAAGAGATTTTTTTCTGTAGAGGTATCTAGTATGAAAGAAAAAGAAAGAAAGAAAAGGTAAAACTGAATACATTTAGTAGATAATAAAGCATATATACTTGGGCTTTTTAAATTGGTTATATTTAAAGATGGATTTAAATATAGTATAATGAGGTTCGGTACTCCTTTAAGACTGATCAAAAGTTTGTAGATCTGTTGTTTGTTTATTCTGATCCTAACTGGCTGTGCCAGTAGAAAGAGGATGTAGAGGATCCTGCCCTAGCAAACAGTTGTTTGGGTAAAACTAATTTCTTAGTGAATCTGCTATCCTTTCTCTCTTATGAAAATCATCATAGTAAAATAGTGATGTCTTAGTTTTTAATTTGTCTTGGGCTACTTTTGCCTCATATATTGCCACAGTAAAATCTCACTGCCTGACCTTTGTATCTTTCACTTGACATATAGTTTTTTCATTTGTAGCATATTCTTATTTTTTATTAAAGCTAGGTGTGATGGTGCATACCTGTAATCCCAGCACCCAGGAGGCAGAGGCAAGGGATTGCTGCAAGTTTGAGGCCAGGTTAGGCTGCATAGTGAGTTTAAGGCCAGCCTGAACCTCATAGTAAAACCCTGTCTCAGAAAACCAAAAAAAAATTTTTTTAAGTTGATAAACTAAACAGAAAGGTTTCTTAGATATTAATTTGCTGCTTTTGTGTTAGGTAAATGTTTGAACAGCTCATTGTGGTTTCAAGCTGTTCTTCTAACATTTTTGTCCTAAAATAAATTAGAAGAGATGGAAACAATCAATACTTAAATTGTTTATAAATATTGTAGTATAATAAAATAACATTTAAAACTGTTATAACTTCTGACTGAAATATATGCCTCTTATAGAGGACTTATTTAGATCTCAAATAATTGCAAGTATAGGAAATTAGGTGAATCCTATAGGGATAAGCCATCTTGATTTCTGCAGGATATTGGCAAATAGTTTGATATCCTAGTAACAGCTTAGAAAAATCACCTCATTAATGTTAGTTACAGGAATTTGTAACAAAGGATGGTACCCAAAGAATACTAAATGGGTTTTATTAACTCAGAAATTATGGTCTTGGGGCCAGGGATATAGCTCAGTGGTTCCGGCGCCTGTCTTGCAAGAGCAAGGACCCGGGTTCGATCCCCGGTAACCACATACCAATACTGGGCGTG